>JACEGR010003810.1:0-97863 GCA_014170235.1 Listronotus bonariensis | reverse complement strand
GTCCGGGAGTGACCCCTCATACTGTTAGTGAATATGATAATTACGTTTTGCTATTACCTGTTTTTGGTTTGTCTAAGTTGTTTACTTTATTATAAAAATTTCTACGTAAACACCACTTTAGTATTTTTTCGTCGGGCCGTGATCGACCGAGTGCGCAACCCGTCCGCGGGGTACAGGGGGGACAATCTCATTCAAAAATTTTAGATGCTTTAGATGAAATTGCTGAGGACATTAACCAAAAAAGGAAGACTATGCTGGAAGCACAAAATATTTCAAACAAAATGCAAGAGTTTGAGTTTATATTTATGCTCACTTTGTGGAATTATATTCTACAAGTTTTTCGTCGCACCTGTAAAGGGCTCCAAGAAGAAGGATTAGATCTTAAAACGTGTGCTAATTTGTATCATTCTTTATTAGATCATCTCGTTGAAATGAGGAATCATTTTGAAAAATTTGAAGGCGCGGCAAGAAAAATGTTTCTTCTTCTATATATATATATATATATATATATATTATGGGTCTATATATATATATATATATATATATATATATATATATATATATATATATATATATATATATATATATATATATATATATATATATATATATAAATATATATATTAGGGTGTCCCTTAAATTTTAAGTTACATATTTTTTTACGCATACCTTTTTAAAAGTTTCGTACTAACCCCATATTGTCTCGAAAAAAATATTAGCTCGATTTATAAACGATAACCCGTGCCGACTTGCGATTTAAACTTGTCCATACTGGTTGCGTGAGTACAGCAGGCGGATTCTTAACTGCTGTCTCGAGACGTAACGTATCGAGTCGATACCGAAAGGTGATTTTTATCTTATTTGAAACTCGATTTCGAGTCGATATCTCCCGTATTCCATAACTAGGCACTATCCTTATTAAATAAGTCTTCATCCTATTAATTATTTACGTAAAAACAGATGAGAAAATAAGGCCGATAGGTTTCGAAAGGAATATCGAGAACTTGATACCGACCGAGTCGTTACCTATCGAGAAGTTAAGAATCCGGGGGCTGGGCTTTGACTTGTTACTATATTATGTTTTATTCTTCATTTTATACGTGATTTTTGATATTAATAGTGCTCTATTTTTTAGTGCGTAAACATGTCGGTGGAATTACGGAGTGACAAACAAAATATTTTTCTAATAGGATTGCCTAGCTATCAAATAAATGGTGCAAAATTACCATCTAATCGACAAGTTCTCTCAGTCCTATTTTACAATATTCGCGAAGTTAAACTGACTGTTAGTGAAAGTGCAAATCTTGTGATTAGAGAATGCATCATATATTGGAAAAAGGCAAGAATTCCAACAAGAGCATTGCCTAACTGCGTGAAGAAACTTGTTGATTTATATCATGTTTGGAGAGAGTTGCAAAAAATTGTAAGAAAACTCAAATTACGTTTAAGAACCGTGAGAATAATTTTAAAATTAATCTTGATAATTTGTTTGATATTGCCCATGCTGATGCTTTAAAGAGAATAAAAATAGAGGAAGATAAATTATTTTTAATAAAACAGAGAGAGCCAGGTCGACCAGGATGCTTAGGAGGTGTAGACAAAAAAATGGCGGAAAAAGAAGAGAGATCTAGGCAACGTCGACTAGAAGAAGAGAACAGGATTATAAGACACGCAGAGTCACTGGCGGTTCTATCTACTTCAACCACAGATATATTGGAAAGTCTAGAAAATTCAGACGAAGATCGAATTTTGAATTCGGAACTCAGCTTACCAAACGCTCCTCATCATAAGCAAAGTTCAAAAAGAAGTAGAAAGAATTTTATAACACCTAAACTAGTTGCAGCTTTAGATCGATGCCAGTTGAGCATAAGAGACTCTGTTTACATTCTTAATGCTGTTGTAGAAGCGCTTGGTTTAAGCAGCGATGATTTTCCTATTAATAAATCCTCGATTCACCGAATTCGTACTGAAACTAGAAAATCAAGGGCAGAAGCAATAAAATCTGACTTCCAAAACAATGTACCTGGGATAATAACAGTCCATTGGGATGGAAAACTATTACCCAGGTTGGATGTACGGAGTTCAAAAGAGGAACGCTTACCAGTTATTGCTTCGTTTGACGATAGAGAACAGCTCCTTGCAGTGCCAAAACTGGAGAGTTCTGCTGGAAAACATCAAGCTAAGGCCATCTCTACAGCTCTCTTTGACTGGAATCTCCACGATAAAGTACAAATAATGTGCTGCGACACAACAGCTTCTAATACTGGCCGTTTCAATGGAGCTTGTGCTATTTTGGAGCAAACTTTAGGAAGAGAATTGCTGCTTTTCGCCTGTCGTCATCATGTTTATGAATTGGTCCTCAAAGCTGTCTTTGAAATCAAGATTAAGCAAATCACTAGTAGCCCAGATATTCCAATATTCAAAAAGTTTAGAGAAAACTGGTCAAAGATCGATTCTAGTAACATTGAACTATCTCTTAATTTCGTAAAAGAACATGTTGCAGAGACAGACATTCAAGCTCTGTTGATATTTTATAAAGCAGAACTAGATAAAGGTTTTATTAGAGATGACTACCGCGAATTGGTCGAACTGTGTGTAATATTTTTGGGAGGAAGCACAGAGAAAAAATTAAAACTAAGGCCCCCTGGAGCTATGCATCAGGCACGCTGGATGGCGAGAGCGATATATTCATTAAAACTATGTTTACTTCAGTCACAACTCAGAATGACTGCGGAGGACAAAAAGGCTTTACAAGATGTTTGCTTATTTGTCGTGATATTGTATGTAAAACCTTGGCTTGAATGCACAGTGGCGACCAAAGCACCTAACCAAGATTTGCGCTTCTTGAAAATGTTAAAAGAGTACGAAAAAGTTGACGCAACCATTTCTAAAGCTTCTACGAGCAAGTTTAGCCATCACTTGTGGTATTTATGTGAAGATACAGTTATTCTATCACTGTTTGATGATGAAGTTGACAACCAAACTAAGAAGAAAATGATTGCCAATTTCAACAGGGACAAAATCTCAGATTTTAGCAAACGCTATTGCCCGTCAAAGGAAGAACTAACTCAAAAGTTGTTTGGTAAGTTAAATTGACGTTTTGTGATATGCATTTTTTTGTTGATCTTTTTTGTTATTTAAGTTATTTTTATATTTTTCAGATAAAACACTAGATGATTTCGTATCGGAGAAGAGCAAACAATTTCTGTCACGACTACAGATCGACGACAGTTTTCTAAAGAAAGATGTATCTTCTTGGGATAAGAATGCTGCTTTTTAGAAGCTAAAAGAAAAATAGAGCATTTAAAAGTTGTGAATGATACTGCTGAAAGAGCTGTTAAATTAATGCAGGATTTTAACGGACTTATCACTGTTGAAGAAGAACAAAAACAGTTCTTGCTGCGCTGTGTCCAGGAACATAGAAAATTGTATCCGGACTGTAAAAAACTACTCTAAAAAGAAGTTACCCGGACTGATTCTTATTACTTTATGTTTTAAAATAAATATTTATGCTTATCTTATTTGTTTTTTACTTTTATCCACTTAATTTATTGCATTTATAGTGATTTTATAGCAGACCGACATATCAGGCCAAAATGCGATTTTTACTAAAACTTTGAAGCTCGGTCGGCACTAGTTGCAATAACATTAGAAAGACGAAATTTTAAATTTAAGTACCATTTACCTATAGTAAAAAATGTGGGGGTATGCATTTCAAAATCTAAAAAAAAAAAAATTTGTCATATAAGGGACACCCTAATATATATATATATATACGGTGTCCGATGGTATGCCCTCGCCATACACAACGGCGTCGTATATACGGACGACGCAAACTTTTGGACGCCGTTGTGTATGGCGAGGTCCTGTGTAAAGATGCCAGATTGAGGTGAAACATTTAGGTGTGAAAAAATCGTTGGTATAAGCAAAGTTTTAACTACGCTCATAATTTACGTCGTAAATTTTGCGACGTGCACAAACAATAACTTTGCCCAAGGTTAGACAGAAATACGAACCTTAATTACTACTATACATTTTGTAGCATAGGTAAGGGAAGGAAAATAAAACAAACATAAACATTGTAATGTAGTCCACAGTATAATAAATACTGGTATACTTCAGAATTACATTATAAATATACAATGTGTATTGGTATATTTTTTAATTTTTGTGGTTTTAAAATATTTTCTGAAAATAACAATTTCCCACAAAGCAATAATTGTTCAAACACTAACTTTTATAATAAAACATTATCATTTACGAGTCACAGATATTTACGAACAAGAATAGTTGTATTTTAGGAAAAAAGCCAGATACAATTTGCCATTAAATAAGGGGATGAACACCGAATAATAAAAATAAGCGTATGTAACCTTTTTTCCTTTACATCTTAAAATACAACAGTTTGATATTTTAAGTGATCAAAATCTTTTTTGGCATTCGGGTGTTTTCAGTTGTATTGCCTATTGAATATCTTTGTAATTATTAGAGATAGGTTCATAATTTTAAGCATAAATATATACAGGGTCATCTAAATTAAGTGTCTATCATTTGTAACTTTGTTATTACTCAAAATATGAAACAGTTTAAATTAGCAAACTAGTAACTTTTTTCACGCTCTTTAAGACTAAAGATAGGAAAAAACAATTGACAACCGGGTTGCTGAGTTATACAGCGAAATACCCCTTTCATAAATGGAATTAAGCACCATTAGAAAGTTCTTTCAAAATTATTAAAAAAGTCCTTATGTAATATATCCAATTTTTCATAGTTTAGTAAACTGGATTTTTTATATAAAACACCCTGTATATGGTATCACTATTAAAAAAATATTGAGCTTTAAGAAAATACCACATTTAATGTGCCTATCTTTTTAGTTTTGGAAATATAGCCCTTTAAATCTAAAAGATAGTAGATATTTTCCCCGTTTTATTTCTGACACTAAAACTTATTGCTTGTAGCTTAAAGCTGTAATATAATATGGAAATTTAACGTAATTTTTAAATTTGAATGGCCATATTTCCAAAACTATAAGAGATAGACATATCAAGTGTGGTATTTTCCTAAAGCTCTTTTAAATATCTATTTATTGGTAATGTAATATACAGAGTGTTTTATTTAAAAAATGCCAGTGTACTATAAAATTTCTGAGGATGGCTATATTTACGAAACTATGAAAAATTGGATATATCACATGTGAACTTTTTTCAAGGATGTTAAAAGATCTTTCTAATGGTAATAAAATATACAGGGTGTTCCATTTAAAAAGGGTATTTTGCTGTATAACTCAGAAACCCGATTGTCAATTGTTTTTCTAATCTTCAGTCTTAAAGAGCGTGAAAAATGCTGCTAGTTTGCTAATTTAAACTATTTCGTATTTCAAATAATAACGAAGTTACCAATGACGGACATTTAATTTGGATGACACTATATTTTTTTAATTTTGATGTAACTTTTGGGTCTAAACGGAAGTCACGACTTTTCTATTTTTAATAAGTTATAACATGGAGTGTACATAAAATCTACCTACAAATTTAGGGGTTTATTCTATCATGAAAATTAGGAGAAAAACATTATATAAATTTGTATCGTAAACGTCATACCTTTCAAACTACAGTGTCAAAATTTTAGGAAAATGTATTTCTTTATAACACCTTTTACAATACGGCCCTGCCGAGAAGTGGTTTATACGCAAAAACCATACATTAAGTAAAGTCAAGAGATCCCATTTTTTCGAAAATAAACGGGAATTCAAAATAATATTTATTTTAAGAAAATGGAGTGGCATACCATATTTTTTACAAAAACATATACCATAAATTCCTTACGGACGACACAGGTGGGAATTGATTTTTTCTAGTACGTTAAAAAATGTCCTTCAATGTATAGGAAACATTTTTTTAAATTTGACAAAATTATCTAAGTTGGTATAAAAGTTATTACAAAAAAAACATTATTTTCTTAAGATTTTAACATCATATAGTTTAAAAAGTAATACATTTAGGACATATATTCATTTAAATGTTTTCTCTATTTTTCATTGGAAAATCACCTCTGTCGGTAGGGTTACTGAACACTCTGTATATTATTTATAATTTGCTCTCAATAAAAATATTCTATAGGCAATACCCTCAAAGCCATCAGTTATAAAAACTATTTTTACATAAAATTTTTCCAGATTTCTGCAATAAAAATAAATCTATTTTACGAAAAAACCTTTTGATCACTGTGTATTATAATAATATTCACGCTAAAAGGCATTTATAGTCACAATTTAATATGGGATATCAAACACAAAAATCATTTTTTTTTGACAAATACCGAAAATGATTTTGGTGTAAATTTGTCTAAACATATTGTCAAATAATTGAATATATAATTTAAATCTGTACATTTAGTATTAGATAAATATATAAACGTAAAAATTGCATCATTTTGAAATTTTTTTGAAAATTCAAAAATAACCTTTTGATATTGTTTTGATATCTTGGATATGAATAAGTATCTATCTTTTGGTCCCAGTTATGTCTGTATATATCGGCGCTAAGTGGTTTATGTTTTTGATTCAATGTATATGGCATATTTTAAAATGAGATTGAGTACCTAACCAAATAATTTAAGATACAACGTTCAATTTGACAACGTCTTACTACTAACCAACAATGTTTAGACTGACAATTCAATACTAATTTCATCCAGTCAATGTCCCAATGAAACCATCTTATTACGTTATTTTATATTTCCTTATTTAAAAAATATTTTTAGTTTCATGTAATCATGTTATGGTGCCAAAAAGGCCTTTTATTAATTTCACTTCAGCTATATTTTACAGAGTTCCGTAATTAAGTATATAAGAATGAGGAAATGAAAAAGTTCGTTGGATTTTTTATTTAAATAGTACTGTGTCATAAATCTAAAAATTGCTAGCTTAATAAACCACCACAATCAAAATGGCCGCTGAATCTTAGAATAAAACACTATTAAATGGGGTATAAAATTCCTTCTACATTTTCGCATACCTCTAAGGTTTTCAGTCTTAGTCAGTGTTCGCTACCAATCACAATTTTTTCTAAAATGTTCCTATAATTTCTACCTCTCCTTATCAATGTTAATAACACATCTAGACTAGACAAAAATATTCATTTTTTTTTTTTAAATTTAAGAGCCGGCGCACCAATAAACAGGTACAGAAATATTAAATTATAGTGTTACAAAATGTAAAAGACACTTCGTGATAAGGTGGTGCAAGATAAAAAAACATAAACATGTGGAAAATAAAAATATACAGGGTTATTCTTAAGTTAATATTTTCCTTTTAACACTGCATAAAATGCAAGAAAATACGAACATTATTTAAACAGAATTATATCCGAAAATGCTTTCTTTCCGAGATATAGGGTGTTAAAGTTTTAAGAAAAAAATGCATTTTTCATCATAACTTTTCTACCACTCATGATATTTCCACCAAATTTGGCACACTTCTATTGAACATTACATTACAATTTTTGCTGTAAAAGTTTTTAAAAAATACGTTGTGACGTTCGAACAAGATTTGATTTTTTTTTGAAGAAAAATGTGATACGTAACTGCTTTTTCTTTGAATCAATATTATTTTTAAAATACTCATTTACGTTGGGGATTATTTGGTTTCTTGTTATTTTTAGAAAAATAAAAGCCATTTTGATGCATGGCAAAATCGCTAAAAATCTGATATATTGTTTTTTATGTAAAATTTGTTTTTGTCTAATTTGTATTAAAGTAAGGTTGAATACTTACATTACTACAATTTTAATGTCATTTAAAAGTTGTTGCCCTTGAGAAGCTATTATACAGTCAAAAAACTAACCAGAAGTAAATTAGAAACAAAACACATATCAGATTTTAGCGATTTTGCCATGCATCAAAATGGCTTTTAATTTGTTAAACAAAAACCCTTTGTCATACGGAAAAATATCAAGTGATCAAATTAATGCGAAAGTAAATAAGTATTTGAAAAATAATATTGATTTAAAGAAAAAACAGTGACGAACCATTTTTTCTTCAAAAAATTCAATACAAATCTTGTTCGGACCCTACTGGTATTTTTTTTAACTTTTACAACAAAATATGTAATGTAATGTTTAAAATGAGTGTACCGAATTTTGTGAATATATCTGTAGTGATAGGAAAATGATAAGAAGGGCATTTTTTCTTAAAACTTTCTTGGAACGAAAGCATTTTCGGAAATTATGAAAAATGTTCTTATATTTTTGCATTTTATACAGTGTTAAAACGTAATTACCAACTTAGAAATAACCCTGTATATATGTATTCAAAAGCAAAAGCTTAAAAAATGTAGTCAAGCCAGATCACTTGCCACATAACTTTGTAATCGTGTCTTATAAAGTATAGTTGAAGCCATCGATATTTCGTTTGTTTACATTCTGTTAAAAACTGCAGAATAGTCTAGCTGTATTAGGCTTTGTCGCGCAAATAATTAAATTAAACTGTAAACTTACAAATACGCAAAGAAATTATTAAAAATTTAGTTTATTACTATTATTTTTTTACGCAGAAACTTCTTGCTTTTCTAAAACAATTGAAAAATATATTATTAGTCAAAAATCAATATTAGCCGATACTACATTTTACCGATATTTCACCGGACAAATACACTTATATTGACCAGACACCAGAAGCAAAAGCGAATGGTCAGTGTTTGTCTTCATCTACTAGCTCTATTAAGAGAGAGGATAAGAGGCTGTTTGAGCGTTAGGCTACCATAAATAATAGGAATTGTTTTTTGGCCACCTTCATGCTTCCAACATACTAAGCCGGACTGGCAAATCAGAATTGTGCGGAAATTTGTGTTTTAAAGTAGTTCTTTTAGTTGTAATTTGGTTAAATAATTGATAACTTCTTTTTAGTGTATGAGTAGAAAAATATTTTCTGGCTTTATAGACGCTAACTTTATTACTACATCACTATAAAAGGGCAATTATTAAACTCGACTTTGACTTTTTGCCGCCGATATAGGTCCAGAGACAAGCATATCTTTTCAGTAGATGAACGCTGAACCCATATAAAGCTGCTAGAAGTTAAAGGTTCAAAAATATTATCAGTTTGAGAAAGACTTTTTCAAAAATCCTTCCTTAGTATATAGTTTTGATTTACAATAAATTTTGTTAAATTAAATATACAGTTTTTATTTTGTTTTCAATCTCCCTTAGCTGGGCCTTATTAGCCGCACCTACCTTAGGTACCGTTTGGTAAGTTAAATCTATGGAGCTTAATTTATCCATTTATAAACAACTTTACTATAGTTAACTTGTAGCTGTCATCCGGGTTAACCAAGTATGGACTTTTACCGTTAGTCTCTGATATTTCATAATCGATTAATAAGATTTCTTCTTTCAACTATGCAGTGGTCATGACTTGTAAATTTGTTTTAATAATTACTATTTGTAGGGTTATTTATATAATAAAAAAGTTTGTATAAAAGTAATGGTACTGTATCTTAAAGCCAAACCTTAAATTTGAACCCAAACATCAAGTTTATCCGCAGCGTCATCTGCATTAAAACGGCAACGCCAACAAAACGTTTAGTTTATAAATCGGCAGTAAGTATTCTTCTTAAGATGTGTTTAAGTTAAGGGTAAAAAACTATAGATTACAGTGGCCATCGGCAAAGGGGCTAAAAGGTATCGTCTACGTGTTCTTAGATTTTTTATTTCTTCTAAAAACCTGTGAAGTTGATCGCAAAGAAAAAAAAAACAAAGTAAAAATTTAGACCTAAAGGCTGTCTTTACAAAAAAATCACTAAACTGGTCATTTTGTTACTCTCAATAGAAGCTTACCTCATTTGATTGATATTTATTTCCTTTTTGTGACATTTTTCCCTGTGACAGTTTGTGTCTTAACTACAATTTTTTAAGCTTATATTAATTGTAATACCATGTTTTTAGTTTACATAGGTTATTCCATTTAAATTGTCTGTAACTAAACTGAGTACACACATTTTTAAATTCTATCAATTTTGGATATGATATTGTTATTAGGGTGGTCGCATGAGAACGGACGTCAATTGATCTTGAACGCCCTTATTATAGCAATTTAAATAATATTGGTGCACTTTTCCGTAAAAAACTAGATAGACAAGACAAGCACAAGACACACATAGGACAAATACCGTGGAATATCCTATATAAAACCAAGTACGTTTAAGTGATATAGAATAAAAATGAAAAAAAAATGGATAATACGATAAAAATTTAAAACAAAACTGGATGGATTCTAAATAGTTTTATCTGTTTTTGAAATATGCCATGTTGAAATACTAACCGGTTTATTTCAGTTTGAACCTGTACCATGCTACCACAATGATGAAGAGCCAGGAAACCCTAAATGTAAGCGCTACATTACTATTACGTACTAAGTAAAGTATTCTTAAACAACTACATTAGTTAAGTGCCACCACCATATTAGTGTTTCATGTACAAAAACTCTAGTGGGTATTAAACCTAACCTTGTACTGTAAGTGTCAAAGTATGACATATAGATTACTACCATCTATTAAGTATACACTCTGTATGCCAATAATCTACAAGAAATTAATATGGAATTAGTAGTTCCTTTGTAAATAATGAAGTTGGTTTAATTAGATTTGAAATTTACAAGAAAAAATGTCAAATTTTAAACTATTTCTTTTATTAAAAATTTGTATTTAAACTGTAGTTTTATCAAATATATAAGTTACCGACAAATTTTTATTTATTTGTAATTTGTAAAAAGAACTGAGTTGCTGTGACAGTTTTATTAATAAACATACTTTATTTAAAAACTCTATTTATTTTTAAAGATCTATTTTAACTTTTTTTGTTTTGTTTTGGCTTCTGGTTCTTAATGGTTTTTATTATTATATATTTTGTTGCTTTATATTTTTCGGTTTATAAAAGCGCCCTCTTTGGTTTGTCAAGTCGTAACGGTTTGATGACGTCAAACAAATAGCCATATAAAAATGTTGAGTATGTTACGTCAAAATAAATAGAGTAAAATTTGAAAAAATTAAATAATTACATTACCTTTATTCTTTTTCTCTCGTTGATATACACGAAAATACGTAGTCTCATCCCACAACAATAGTTGTCCAACTGAGTGACCAAACTATAAAACCTTAGCAATATGATATTATGTATTATTTTAGCAAGGTGAAATATTCTACGTTTTTACCTATATAATTACAGTATAAAATTTGTCAGTAACGTCATGATTTAGAATAACTATCACCCTTTAAAAAATTCTATAAGTTAGAAATATAAAAGTTTTACTTTGCAAATATACACACGTTATTAAAGTAAAAGATGCGTCAACTTCATTTTAAATAAAAAAATAAAAATCTACTGAAAATGCAACATAAAAACACAACATACATGTTTGTTTTCTGCTTTATTAAAAAACTGTCGCTCTTCATCAAAGTGGTTAAATGTGGGGAATTGTGTCACTGACTATTGTTAAATATGGTTGCTGAAAATTAAACTTGTTTCACAAACTAAAACCGAAATCTGCTTAAAAATTAATAACGAGAGTTTTCTGTAATTCAGCAGGCACACAAATATTTAAAGTGTGCTAAAAAGTACTATTTACACGATATTAAAGCAAAACTTAAGTAATAAACTTCCTACTCTAGGCAACTAAAATTAATTAACAAATACATTGTTATATAAAAATCATTAAAATTATGTGTATGTAAAAAAATATGTAGGAAAAACTATAAAAGTCTTATTATTGAAAATTTATTGTGGAATGATAAACTTAAACATCTAACAAAGAAGACCTTGGTCTATTACGTTTTTTAACGAAAATACTGACACTTTAGGGTGCATACAAACCTAATATAGAGAAACTTAATTATCTTATATTATCTGCATAGTTCATTTTAGTAAACCTACCAAAAATTGTCTTTAAAAACCGCCACATCAAATATCCAAAAATAAAAGTAGAACCTTTTTAAATACGAAGTGGGTATCTTTTTGATATATTATCTGTGACCTTGTAACCTATTTAGTACCCAAATTTTTAGCGTTAATAATGTCAAAATATCATTTCTGGTTAAATAATTTATTAGTATTATTAAAACAATAATATTTTTTTACTGTTGTATATGGTACCAATTGAGCTCTACGGTATTTATGCTATTTTAATTATTGATGTGTCAAATTTTAAAAAACAATCTTTGCACAGAAAAAATGGACTTTAAAAGTCATCTTTGTAATAAGTATAATGTATAAAAATGTCTTTTAGTAGTTTCCAATCATTTTCGGATTATAAACTAAGCATTTACATAAAAGCAAATTAAAATAGATTTAGTAAAATGATCTATACTGAAAAATCTCAAATTCCTTTTGTAAAAAGGCTTAATATACATATAACATTTACAGTTTTTAAAAATAAAAACTTTTATAAATATATCCTTAAGAGAACACATTAACTGTTTTAAACATAATATTTTCGAGCAAAATATATTATATTATTTTAAGAAGACTTTTAATAAGTAGATTAGTTAAAAATATAAAATTTACGCGTATACTTTTTAAGGTTATTCTTACACTGTTGGATTTACATTTGTTTGGACCGCGTTTACAAAAGGGATATAAAAGTGTTAAAACGGTGGTGTCTTTATAACAAATTATCACATTACAATTAAATAAAAAAAAACAGTTCATAACACTAAAAAAATTGCACAGAATAGTGGCACACTTGCTTTTTCGGTTTACATTTGCAATTTAGTACATTTTATACTACAAGCCAAAATACTTTTCTGTGATCTTGTTTCAAAAACAGCTGGAGAAAATCCGAATTTGTTTTGAACTTATTATTTGGCTAGGCTTTAAGTAAAGATAGAAAACCAGCCTGTATGTTATATATTTAAAAATGACTGTAAAATATTATGACGTATTTCAACTACCAAGTTTTCTTGTGATTTCTCAAGGCTACTACTAATAAAAAAAATATATTTTAATCTACAGAATTAACGTTAAAAATATTTCTCCATATGATAAAAAATAATTTAAAGAATTCTCTGTATAAAAATATTTTTTAAAATAAAGAAATAATTTTGTATATTGTTTTTAATCTTATCGTGGATTAGGTTTGGCTAACATTAAAAAAATATTTTTGTATCGTCGACACATTTTTTTCTGTATTTGTAATAATAAGTAATACATTTTTTTTACCACTTGCGCACTCTTTTAACTTACCTTTCTCTTATAAGCTAGACTTGTATTTTTTTAAGTTATTTGAGGTAATATATAAATTTTCGGACTTTGCTGTTTTTGAATAGCAAGAACATTTTGCATTGCAAGCTTAAAAGTGAGACACACAAACATTTAAAACAGTGTTTTTGTAAAATTCTAAAACTACAAACGGTGAAGCCATCAGGCCTCAAAATTAAGAAAAATACATTTTCTGTTAAGAAAAATGTATTTTTGTGATCAATATTGGCTTTCGTAGCCTGGATCACAAACGTGTGTATCTTTTTATACTTTTTAATAAATCATTTATATCTCAATGCTAATCTTGTGAATAAAAAATCTGGCACATATATGGTTGGAATGTTTATGTTTGACGATTTAACTTAGTTTTTTCAAGACCGTATTTTGATTTTCAAGTCCTCTAAAAACTACTCACAGTTAATCCGACTTTTCAAAAACCAAGTTAAGCTGTCAAAGGATATGTATGAAAAGCATACCATTTTTTATGTACAACATACTGCAGTATTTGGTCCAACTTAAATATGTGTGAGTTTACTATAATTCTGGTTTGGTTTGTAGGACGCTATATTCTTTTTGTAACCAGCATAATATAAGTAGTGGTTTACAAAATTTTCACAATTTTAAAATTTGTGACACACATATACTATACCCGTATTTGTATGATACGCATGTTTTTTTGCAAACATTTTTAAAATTAGTTTAACGAATTAGATTTCATTATTAAAAAAGAATCAGTTAAAAATTGTGCAAATAAAGGATCATTTAACATATTAAAAATAAGATGTTTTTAGAAAAAAGTTAAGGTGAAAAGGAAAATCATTTTATCCAAATGCTTTTATTTAGAATAGAACCACTGTTTTGAATCTGTGAAACGTTAGTATAAATTTAATAAACAATATTAATTAAAGAGTGGTTTACTTTATTTATAAACAAGGAACGAAAAAAAGAAGGTAAGTAATTTTAAAAGTACTAGAAAAACAATTTATTTAAATAATAAGCTACTTTACCAAACATTTTGAATTTACTTGGCATTAGATTTTTAACCCTAAATTTGTTGGTCTAAAAATAATTAATATTTTGACATTTTATTAGTTTATTACTTTTGGAGGGAATCTTATTTGAACCGTGTAATAGAGTTATATTTTCTGATATTTTGCCTGTCATTGCTAACTGAATATTTAGGGATTGTCACCACTTAAAAATTAATTACACTTTTTGCAAATTTACTATTATTGATTAAGTAAACTAACTTAAATGTTTATACGCCATGTCAAAAAGTTTAAACATATCTTTAGCTAAGATACTCCTAATATTTTACCAATTTTAAGATAAGTTCTAACCAAAATAAAAAATAGTTAGACCGTCTAAAAGTATAGTAATGAATAGTAAAGCAAATTTTAAGATTTATTAAACATATTTTATTCATAATCAAATGATATTCAGCATCTACAGAAAAATGGCAGATTTTAATATGTGTTTGAATTATGCTTTAAATTTAAACAAATTTAAATATGTTTATGTTGGTTACAAAAAGACACAGCAGTCCAAATAACTGTCGGTATCGGTTTGGTTTATGGTTGGTTGTATTTATCTGACGGTTGTTGAAAAGGGGAATGAAGCATTTTTTAACTCTACCTGGAGTCAATCTTTTATCTCTCAAACAAAATAGCTTCCATTTTCAAATATATAATATACTTTAATATATTTTATCTTATATACTAATTAATATTGATGTAAATATATATGTATTATGTATATACCATCTAATTGCACTTCATTGTTATATGAAAAAAATCAACAAAACAAAAAATATCACCTGGAAAACTAATAGTAACGAAAAGCTTTCACAATCAGCTTTCCAGAACAATAAATTTAAATATTTTTATATTAATTAACTACCTGCTAGTTGTTTAAATTTTATATAATAATATTTAAGATATTTTTAGAGAAAATATACATCAAAAATTTTGATTAAATCACAGATAGATATAATTTTTCATTCAATCGTGGGAATATCCCCAAAAAGGTTTTCGATATATTACCATTTTTCATTAATCATCAAAGCAGCTTAACAATATACGCGAACATGGAGAGGTGAGTTTTTTTATACATTTTGAGGTATATGCGACACGTCAAGACACATAGAGATTACATTTAATAACAGTTTTTTTACATGCCAAATACATCGAATGATTAAATATTTAGTAGGTAAAGAGAATAGCTAAACAGCATTATAATATCAAATCCATATAAACCTAAAATATGTTTTATTCTAAAAATTTATTTTATTAAAAAGTATCTGTATTACTTAAACCAATTAACGAATATAATCAACAAAAATAAATATCAGCTTATTAGGTTTTATATTATATTAAATTGGCTTTTTATATATTTTTATTCTTTTTCGGCCTAAGGCTTAAAAATGAATAAAAAAGATTTCAGATTTTTTTACGCAGAAACTGCCCTATTTTCTGAAACAACCGAAAAACAGATTATTTGTCAAAAATCAATACTATCCGATACTTAATTATATCCATATTTGATCGGACTAGTACACCTTTGTTGTTTCATATATTACGGGATTTTGGCAGTGGAAGCAAAACCAAACGGTCAGTGCGACAATTAGTGTTTTCAAGTAGTTCTTTTACATGTAATTACGTTAAATGTTTGATTAGTTGCTTTTTAAGTTGATTATGTATATTTTAAAAAGTATTTTGTAATTCTTGTTTTATATTTCTATTTTTAAGTAACATTTTCAAGTATTTATATATTTATTTAGTGGCAGCAATATAAGAAATATTTTAAGTCTGTTTCTGTTTTTGTCGACTTCAGACTTGTAATTAGAAAAAGTTTTTTTATGTACCAATTTTCTTCACTCGGAAAATAGAATATTATATTTCGTAGTGTTCCTATAGCGTGTTTTAAAATAAAGCAGTTTTGATTACTATTTTTGTAATATACTAATTTTGTTAAAAGGATTTCTCTAAAAAATACATTATAATATAATAAGAATATATAATAAAAATAATATTTTTCAATTCCCCTTTTAGTAATTCGGCAATTTAAATAAATTTTAATAATAAGCAAAAGAACAACGTATTTTTAATTTTAAATGCCAAGAAATTAGTTATTTTTAAAATAAAAAAAGTAGTGGATTTATTCTTAAAGAAAGTATTCAGTTTTTGATTTAACTTAAAGGTGCATATACTAGGTGATTCAAACTATTATATTTAAAATTTAAAAAAAAACAATAACATACACAAAAGGCTTAAAAAGTTATCACATATTCTGGAATTTTGCAATATTAAATTAATTTGGTATCCTATTTATTTTAAATTTTGGTTGTTTTAACCAGATCAAAAAATTTAAAAAATCAATGACGATAACTAAAACAAATCATAAAGATTTTTAATTACTAAAAAATTATATTTTAAATACACAGTTTGCCCTAATTTTGTGATTGGTATAGGTAAATAAACTTTATTGTAAAACAGATACTCTTTTAAATATGCTGTATAAAATGTAATTTGTATAAATATTTAATCTCATTTACCTATTCCCTTTAATGAATTTTAACGAGTACATGATTTAAAGTCAAAAACACCTAATAAATAAAACTGCTTTGATGTTTATTAAACACCTAATCTAAGTGAAAATAATCGTAAAAAACAATAAATATCAACAAACACGTCATATCGAACTCATTTGTTTTGTAGTAAACTTACAACCACGCTGCGGCCCACTTTTTCTGTTCGGGTGGGCCGGTCTGCAATCTTCATTAATAAAATATCCGTTCTTTTATATAAGGTAGATGTCAGTCTTGTGGTGCGTCATTGTCAGAGGCACTGCTTCCTGCTGTACTCTCAGTCGCAAGTCCCCCACCGTTTCTAAAAATAATGGATCTGATTAGATAAAATTATAGTGTTGATTTTGGTACTCTATATATTAGACTGATTAAAAAAAACTATATGCTATATTTTTTTCTTCATTATATCGAAAATATTATTGAAAATGATGAAAAAAATCCTGTAAAAGTCACAGACCCTATTATTAATGTTAAGAGGTGCCGCATAATACATTTTAACGTCCCATATGATTAACAAAAGAAAACTTGTTTGTTTGGGTTTAGAATTTTATAATTTTGTAATGGTTCATTAAAAAGTCTTGAATAAACCATTCTTTTGTACGCTTTACAAAAAAGCTTTCTTGTAATTGTTGATAAACCGACGCGTTTCAAAGTTATTTAACTATAAAATATAATTTATAATGTTTTCAAATTTTTTTATGCATATTTTTTTATTTCTTACCTTTCGGGAAGGATCTCGCGAAATCGCACCAACATTTCAGGTTTAAGATTTTCTGGTTTTACCAAATCTTGTTTCAGGTAGATTCTTGGATGTTTTCTTTCAGGTTCCCCGTCATCCTGATTCTGTTTTCTTTCCGTCGAATCGTTCGAATCGTTGGAAAGTTCTATCGTCTGCACGTCCGAGTTGTCTTTATTTGAGTGAGGAGATGATCGGCTTTTTATTTCGTCTTTATGATTTGAGGTATTTACTCCTAATAAAAATAATTAAATATAAGAAATAGGAGACGAGGTTTGAAAAAAATTATTTCACTTTATAGTACAGATTTAAACCTTAACATACAAAGGGAAATATTATTCCAGCCAGCGCCAAATGTTTCCATATACTACCCTTGGTAATTTCTAAAAAGCTACACCAATTTGAGTATCGGGTTAGGGTGGAAGGGGTGTGTAAGTGGTAAAAATGTAGATTTCTTCACAAATATTATGCAAAGTGTGCGGTTTACAGCAATCGTTTTTTTAATACCAAAATATTTTACAATAAATTACAAACACAAATGTTTTTATACTTAATTACGCTAAAGTCAACGGTTCAGTAGATATACAGGGTTAAATATTTTCGAGCTTTCCTGAGAAAAAAAACTACAACATATTTTTATTATAGGAAACCTAATCAAACTAAAAACTGATGTAAGTTGTATATTTTATCTGTACTCGGGAAAAAGTTTTAAAATATGCAAGAAAATCACATAGAAAAATTATTTTACCCTGTATATCTTCTGAATCGTTTACTTTAGTTTACTTGCATACGTACGGGTAAACAATCGTTTTTGTTTATAGTTTTATGCATTTTATTTTTGTAAGTTTGTGCCAACCTGCATAATTTTAAAAATATTTGCGGAACATTATTTTTACCACCTTCCAACATATCCCAGTGCTGAGGGTAGTCTAGCTTTTTGTGCAGAATTATTCATTTTAAAGTAAACAGGGCCTTATTTTTCAAATTTCCTTTTTTGAAAAACGTCTTAGCTTTTTTAAAAAACGAATATAGCCATTTCGAGTATTTTTTCCGTAGAATTCAATTATGTAATCCGAAAAAACATTTGAAATAAAAACAAAAGAGTAAAGTTACAGCAAGAGTGACGTGTTTTTAAATGGAATACCCCGTATATTTTTATATCAATGGATCGAGATTTTCACTAGGAATTCGGTGATATAGGGGTTGCTGGGTTTATTTTCTGCGGTTTTAATGCAATTGCTTAAAAACTGCATGATATTATAAGGTTAGTTTCACCTGGAAAAACCTGGCTGCCACAGGTCAAAGGTGCCAATTTGTTAAAGTAAAGGTTTTTTCAGGTAAAACTATCCTTATAGTATTATACAATTTTTGAACAATTGCATCAGAATCGTGGGAAATAAACTCAGCAACCCCCATATCAACGAATTCCTCGTAAAGATCTCTATCCATTGATATAAAAATATACAGGGTATTCTATTTAAAAATACGTCACTAGTGCTGTAACTCTTTTGTTTTTCTTATTCGATTCCTAAATTCTTCGGAAAAAAGTACACTAAATGGCTATATTTGTTTTTTAAAAAGTACAAGGAAGTTTAAACATAAGGCTCTGTTTACTTTAAAATTAATAACCCTGTACATACTAAGAGAAGTTTATGAAACAATATGGCGCTGGAAAGATTGGATGTTAAACTATGACCATCTTTAGAGCTAATCGCTATTTTTATATTTAAAGAGTTATTACCTATTGAGAAATTTAAGGGACTGGAACCTTTTCGATAAGATTCGTCCCCTGAACTACTGGCGTCTGTCGCGCTGGGTTTGGGAAGTGGCGTCAGTCGACTATTCCTGCATAGTTGATCCAATAGTGCTTTATTCGACATATTTTCAGGTGCAATATTCTTTTCTTCCTTCGGAGATTTCTCATCCGATAGCGGTACACCGGATTCGAGACTAGATCTTATGATTCCGTCCAAGAATGAACTAGAATAGAAAATACTGCTGTAAACACCACATCGTTACTAAAACGAATGAACTTACCCATTGGGTCCAGACCCATCCAGTAATGACTCCGCCATCTGCCTGGCACTCTTTGCCAATGCCGTTGCACTTCCCTGAGGAGAGGGCGTGCCAAGCGTCCTCGAACTTTCCTCTTGCAATTTTTGCATCATCTGCGAAGCGAAGAATTCATTTGGTGCCAAAAAAGGGGATGCCGGATTTCTAGCCGCCGCCGCTGCTGCAGCGTATTCTATGGGATTGGGTGAAAATCCAGGATGAGGCCAGAAGGGAAATGGTGGGGGATAATTTCCAGTTGCTAATCCTGCTGCCGCTGCAGGGCTTAGACCTGCAGCAGCTTCAAATAAGGGAAGCTTGATACCGTTAGGGGAAGTGGGAGGGAATTTTTGTTGAGGTGCTTTGATGACATTTTGGTGTTGTTGTTGTTGCTGTTTAAGTTTTTCCTGAAAATTAATAATTTATTTTTGAAAGTTATATATTATCTTTTCTCTCTTTATTTAAGTTCAAATTTTTTAATATTAATACCGGAGTTGGGTAGTATTCAAATACCCGATATTCTGAACCGTATTCAGAATACATTGGGCTGATATCCGAATACATCTGTGTGTTTGGTATTCGGTTAGCATACCGTTTCTAATTGATAGTATTCGAATACATTGTTTGAGTAGTCGAATACCGGGACTTGACCTATTGGAATACCGGCATTTCCGAGTATCGCTAAATCTTGGTAGCGATGGAATACTTCAGCAAATTGCCGGGAGTCTAAGCAATACCAAATCAAGAAGCTCGGAGTTTTGCAGATGTACTATTTCAACAATGGATTTGTCGCTATGGAGTACCATGAGAAATACGTTCCGATTAAGGTAGAAACTTTGACACCGATATTTTTTAAGAACCTTTGTAATCTCCTGGAAATCCATAAAACAAGAACAACACCTCCTTATCCCCAGTCCGTTTTTGAACAATCGTATTCGAATACATTGTTTGAGTATTCGAATACCGGGACTTGTATTGGAATACCGGCATACCAAGTATACAGTGTGTCCCGCATAAGTTCTCTACATATGGGACAGTTTTTATTAATAATTTTACAAAAAATGTTATTCTTTATAAAAAGTTCTGCATGGTCTAAAATCTAAAATGCAAACATTAGATATTTGTTTTAGTAGTATACAAGGTATCTCAAAAATGTGAACTTTGTTTAAGAGGATAGTACTCTTATTTTTGAAAATATCGAAAACTATTAGTAAGGAAAAATGTTTAGAAGTAAAAATAGCTCCAAAATATGCAAACTCGTTCATTTACAAGAAAAAAGTTTTTCTTTAATTTTTATGCGATAACGAGCTTTTCTGCGACTTTTCGCTGTTTTGATAGTTCTTAAGCTTTCTTTAGATATTAAATTTCGAAATAAGTATTTACAAATGTACAAATTTAAATTTTTATTATTTTATCTTAAATAAAACTTTTTCTTTCAAATGGATGAGTTTGCACATTTAAGAGTTATTTTTATTTCTAAACATTTTTCCTTAATAATAATTTTCGATATTTTCAAAAAAAAGGTACTTTCCTCTTGAACAAAATTCACATTTTTTGAGATACCTTGTATACTACTTTAAAAACTGAATATTTAATGATTGTTTTCTAGGATTTAGACCATGCAGAACTTTTCATAAAAATAACTTTTTAATAACAAAGTTTCCGGACACGATGTATGTATGTTTTACTTCATTGTGTAAAATTTAATTTATGTTTTAAAAATGGTTCTGTGAGCGTCAATTAATTAAGTTTTTACAAAATCAAATATAGAAATTTATTCAATAACTAAAAGTTCAAATATTATATACTTATTTAAATAAAATATATAGTTTATAAAAGAAATATATATAATTAGTCTTTTGTAAACTCTAGTGCATTAAAAACTTAGTTCTATTCAATCTCAAACAAAATTAAAAATACATACGTTACTCTAAACCTATTGACAGTCTTATATTCATTATGCATTACCCCATTACAACAAACTACTTAAATTATGTATTGCAATCCTAATTTTCGTGTTTACATTAATTTTTAAAATTTAAAGTTAGGTTAGTCTGATGTACACTGGCAAGTAAGAAATTTAGTAGGGGTGTGCGAATAATTCGAAACTCGAATCGAATAATTCGTAAATTCGAATTATTCGTAAGTTCCCGAATAATTCGAAAAAATTTCGAATAATTCCAGAAATTTCGAATAATTCGAATTTTTTTGAATATTCGATTTTTTTCGAATTAGTCGAAATTTTTTCGAATATTTGTTTTTTTCGAATTATTACGAATTATTGTAGTAATCGCTAATTTTAAAAATTGAGGTGAGCATAACGCGATAACTACCTAGGGTTTTATTTTATCGAAATGAAATTTTGCACACAGGTCAAAAGTGGTCCCGTTTAGAAGCCTATTGTTTTTGGGTTCATTCGGATAAATAGAAAAAAGTTATTTACGTTTTTGTAGGAATAAATTAACCGATTTTGGCTTAATAACTCGAAAACGGTTTCACCAATCGGCATGGGGTTAGTAGCATAAGAAAGGGCCTCTTTCGGGCTCAAAAGGCCTGAATGGTCTTCTATTTAAAATGTTTCATTTTCTCTGAGAAATTTATAAATGAATAAAAATTTAAAAAATTTTGAACTTTTGTAAGTTTTTATTTTTTTCTTCAAATTCTGACCTTGAATCGAAAAAATGCGAATGCCATCAAATTATTCACAACATGTTCTATAAAATAAGATATTAAACATTACCCTAGTATTTACACAGCGTGTTTTATAAAGCTTGAAAAAAATTTTGTCAAAAAATGGGACATTTTGTTACATTTTATTTTATTACAAAAAAAAACATTAAAGCTAAAATTCTAAAATAAGTCTGGCCTATATTTCACTACCAACACTACAACATAACAAAATTTCAAGTCGTAAGGGTATATACTTTTAAAGATATTAATTATTAAATTTTACAAAAAAAATCGATTTTGACGTAAAATTGTAGCTTTATTTATTAAAATTATGAAAAAACTTTTGCGCCATCCGTTTGATCGATTTAGTGCCTGTCAAAAACATATTTACCATTTTTCTCTACGATAACTAAAAATGGGTGAAAAATTGGTTTAAAGAAAAAATTACAAAATCTAGCCTAAAAATCGCCAAAAATTTATTTGTTTGGATGTTTAGGTATATCCGGCCAACAAAAGTAAGGTTAAAATGTAAGGTATACATATACATAAAAACCTTTTGCTTGTTAAAAAATACCCTTAATACAATGTGTTTAAAATGTTGAAAATTATTGTATTTCGCATATTCATCATACAGGGTATTTCATAAATCTGTTACTAAACTTTCTCTTTTTCTATCTTTTGCATTTTGTACAGGGTCTTTCAAAAATTTTATAATAAAAATATAACAAGGAGGATTTTATTTTATATATATTTATATTAAAATAAAAAATTGATTGATCGATTGTCTTCTTCAGATAATTAATTTTGAATCAAAAAGGATATTATGAGTAAAATATTTTGATGCCCGATGGAAATGGAATCTCAATTGGATAAAATAAGGAATCCATTCATATTTTCATAATTAGTAAATAGTTCGCATTATTCGTGAATCATTCAAAAATTTTAAAATATTCAAAATTTTTCGAATTATTCGTCGAATTTCAAATAATTCGAAAATTCGAATTATTCAATTCGAATTTCGATTCGATCGATATTCGCACACCCCTAAAGTTTAGGTAACCTTAAAATTCTATTTTTATAAGCATATGTTTGTGAAACCAAAACTATACAGGATATTTGTAAAAAGTGCGAAAAAATGCTACCAGAAATTTCTGAGGCTAAAATAACGATCCCACCCAACTTACATTAGTCCAAAAGTGAATGATTTCGGAGATACAGAGTGTCAAAAATTTAATCTGGTTTTAGTTTTTATAGTAAAATTTGTAAATAATTGGTGTATTGTCTCAATATTTAGCTCAAGCGAGTTTTGTGGGGTAGAAAATTAAAAATTCTCTAAATATAATAAATTTGAATGTAGAGTTTAGAGGGCGCCATCTGCTGCAGTTTGCACACATTTAAAACGAAATAATTTTTTGAACCACTTTGTGTTCTAAATAAAAATATTATTTTTCAACACCTTTTACCTAAAAAAGGTATATTTGGTAAAAGTGGATTTAAAAAGTTGTTTTTGAGATATCTGGATTCAAAAATTTTACTCCCGGTATGGCCAGGTCTAAACTATACAGAGTCTTTCAGAAAAAATGCTGATTTTTAGAAGAGTAAACCCTGAGATAATCCTAAGAAGAAAAGTTTAAATCAACCTATATTCTTAATGTCTTTACTTTAAAGATACATGGTAGTAAAGTTTAAAAAAAACTATCTTAATTTGCTTTTTAGTGAATATTATACTTTTTAGCCAATTTTGCAAAAAAATCATATAATACCTAAATAAATGAAATAAAATAATAATTTAATAATAATACAGAGTGTCCCAGGATAGGTGTTACATGAGGACAAATGGACCAAGCATTTTTGAATTTTAAATTGACATTTTGGGAAAACTGAATGAAAAATAAAATGGTCAAAAACGTAACGTAAAAAAAGTAAAAATATGAAACAGGCCCAATACTAAAGTATGTTTATTTTTTAAACTATTACAAAATTGTATGAGTAATTTTTGTAAAGAATTGGATTTTATGTCAAAATTTTAAGTTAAAGCATTAAGGTAAAAAAAGTTTTATCATTTCATTACATTACCCATTAAAACCTAATAACTGGGCAAGAAGAAGATTTAAAGGAAAATTAAAATATTTTAAAGATTTTTGTAAAATTCGTTTTGTTGTAACGAGTATTTAAGTGTTAATGCAGAACATGTAAAAACATTTTTCTTTTATATTTTAACTTCAAATGTTGACATTAAATTTTATTCTCTACAACATTTACTAATAAAATTTTGTTTTATTTTAAAAAATAAAAGTACTTTACATGCGATTAGTTTTTCCCAAATGACGAATTAAAATTAAAAAAAAAATTATGGTATTGTAGCGCCTTTCATGGGGCACACTGTATATGTTTTTTCTAAGATTCTTACCTGCGCAATTTTTAAGTCATTTTGCTTTAAACTGGCAATTTTTTCGTCCACAGGGTTTGGCTTTGGATCTCGTTTTCTGGGTCTCATTAAATGCCTTTCTTTTACTTTGTATTCCAATGTTGAGTGGGGGACGCCATAGTAGCTACCAGCTCGGTGTACCGACATTTCCCCTCTGCACAGCCCTAACTGCTTCTACTAAACTGTCTCGATCATAATTTCGGTATTTACCTCGTTTCGGTCTTGTTCCTAAAGAAAAAGATCAACTCTTTTAGTTGTTCATTTTAAATTATAAACCATAAAGAAAAAACAGATAATTTATTGTTATAAAAAGGCAAATGTAGTTTCACCATAGACACCAGAACAATGCTAAATTTGTGGTCATCAGCTTGGACGCTCGCTTCGTGGAATTTATGAAGCGGGTATCCATCGTCCATCGAGTACACACGTAAACAGTACGTATAATTTGTCGCTTCATAAATTTTACCAAGCCAGCGTCCAAACTGATGACCAAAAATTTAGCATTGTTCTGGGAGTCTATAGTGAAACTACAATGGTCTTTGGTTATAACCAATAGTAGGGAAGCCCACGAGCCTAAAAGATGATTTACTCAAGCGTCATAGAGACGTATTGAGTTGCAAAGCTTAGATGATAAAAAGAAAAAATGTGGTGGGTACAAGGTACCATCCGGTATATTAATCTGCCGCGCTCTAGTAAATTTCGAAATTTCCTCTTGAGCTCGCCTACTACAAACTTTTCTCTCTTGAAGATTACAAACAAAAAGTACTTGTTGGTGTTTTCAAACATACCTTTACCTCCGGTCGGCTGTCCTGGTGGATTCTGAGACGACTTAGCATGCTGCGACTGCTGATGCTGTTGCTGTTGTTGATACTGTCTACTGACCTCATGCTGGGACTTAATAACCGAGGGTAATCCTCCTAAGGGTGGCGTAAACCCACCCCTTTTAAAGTCCAAGTCCATTGACATGGGCCTTCTTACTGGCAGTTGTTGTTCTAAGCTCTGCTGGAATTTCTGACTTATGCTTTGAGAGATGACGTCTTTTATAAGCAGTGCTTTTCCTGGTAGGATTGGAGGTGAATTGGACTCGCTAGTGACTGGAGGCGAGACCAAACGGTTTGACGCATCAATGGAGTTACTCCTGAATACGTCACAACCATTCTTACTCGACGTCGGTTTGAAGGACGGAATTTTAAGTATCACATTATTGGTGGACTCTTCTGTATCCATGTCAGATGATTCCGACTTGCTTTTTTCAACCTTAAACATGAGGAAATAAATAATGTTAAAAGTACAATATGTATTGTTTTAAAAGTATTTTTTGTTTTGGAATATTGGTATCTTAATAATTCTGATAGGTCGTAATCCACATTAAAAAAAATTACGGTAGGCATAAATTTACACGAGGATTTGTTAGAAATCATGGTACGAGGTTCTGGCAGTTATATACAGGATGTATCAGAATAAGATGCTGATTCTTAAAGGTGCGAATCTTTAGATGATTTTAAAAAGAAAAAATTTAAAAAACCTATGTTGTAAATGTCTGGATTTTTGAGATACAGGGTGATAAAGTTTTTTTTAATAATAGGTATCTCTTTATATTACCTTTGATATCACTTTAAATATTTTAA
Source organism: Listronotus bonariensis (assembly GCA_014170235.1). NCBI lineage: Eukaryota > Metazoa > Arthropoda > Insecta > Coleoptera > Curculionidae > Listronotus > Listronotus bonariensis. The sequence continues at coordinate 71,516 of JACEGR010003810.1, read as the reverse complement.
TAAAATTTGGTACGCAGACATTATGCATTAAGAGGCATTTTCTGAATCCACAACAGTTTTTTTCTTTAATTTTCTTTTAGTTACGTTCGGGATTTGCACTTAACATTTTTAAACAAAAATATAGTACGCCACGGACTTTTTTCGGGATTAAATATATTTTTACAATTTTCATTTTCTTTTTTTTTTGTCAGACTCATGGTAAAAAAATTAGAAGCATTTCTCTGCATGGTCATATGGCTATAACATTGTAATTGATAGAAAAGGCTGGTGTTTTGAAGATCCTCTTATCCTCTTATAAAAAGTGTTTTAAAACATGTAAGAATTTCTCCTTTAAACCTTTTACTTTTTGGTTTGTCGCCCTTTCCAGTCTTCCACCTAGGTCTGACTACCGCCTCTCTAGGTGGTGCACTGCAGCCCTAGAGGCTTATTGTGCTTTGACCCTACTGCTTCTCACTCACACGCCATTTATTTTATAACTTGGATGGTTGTTGCTCGCTCCGTCCGAAACAGGTCTGCCTTATACCAAATATGAAGATTAAACCAAACATACCTACATCCAAAAGTTGATACCAAGAAACGGGCGGTCATAGGGGGACATGGAGGCCATGCCCCCCCTTTAAGCCACATCCTTTGTATTTCATACATATGTAATGGCAAATATGGGCATTTTGGGCATTTAATGATGATATGGCCCCCCTCAGGGCTGGTTACAATAAAAATAGGTTAGGGGACCTTTTTCTTTTTTTTTTTTTTGGCTCTTAAAAAATTTGAAAATTTTGTTTGTTTCTAGGGGCGCCAAAATTTTTGTTTTTTGGCACCTAATCACTTTTTCTCGGCCTATGGCCCCCCTCCCAGAAAGTCGATATGACCGCCCCTGCCAAGAAAGATACAGGGTGTGAAAGTGAAAACATTATTTTTAAATTATTTAAATAATTTTTAATACGTTTTGAATATCGTAGTGAAACTCATTATTTAGGGTTCTTTGACATGAACCATTTACATCCGATGTTAATTTATGTCTAAACTAGAGGGCGCTACCTACACTACATTGTAACTATTTTGTGCTACCCTGTATGTACCATCTAAGTATACCAGTAAACTCTCCTACTATTTATATACAAAAAAGGTGTACTTTGTAAGAGTCGCTCTAAGCAACTATTATTTGCATTTAAGTTGCTTACTACAACCGAAAATTACCATAAATTACAGCCTATGAGCTATAACAGCAACGCCCACATCATAGGTATACGAATGGTTTATGTATTTAGTTGCACTAAACATCTTAAATGTGTACAGCTCAAAAACGGTTGCTTAAAGCGATTCTTACAAAGTATACCTTTTTGTGTACAAAGCATACGGGAGTTTACTGAGTTACATAGATGGTACATACAAAGTAGCACAAAAAGTTATACATAAAAATTAATATCAAAAATGAACAGTTTATGTCAAAACGCCCCTAGATACCAAGTTTCATTATGATATTTAAAAGGTATCAGAAATATTTGAAATAAATTTTTGTTTTTTTCACTTTGACGACTTATATCTTCCTTATTATCAACTTTTGGATGTAGCTATATATAAATCTTTATATTTTGGCATAAGGAATCTGTGGTTTCTCTGTGTACCAATAATTAGCGGACACTCTGTATAAAATCGCATGGAACGCTGACAGTTAATAATTTTGTGTTATTTAGGTGGTTAGCCCCACTATTTTTTCTGAAATTTAAAGCCTTGTTTTCAAAAGCGTTTATTTCTAGCCGAAACACAAACCAAAAATAGGGTACTTTTATTAAGTATTTTGCGCCATTTTTGATCTAGATACCCGTTTTTATCAGCTAATTAACCGTGTTGCAACATTGTGTTTCTTAATCTGAATCGCGAATACAACTTCTCATTAATGTATACCACCGTTATATTAATGATGTCAGTGTTAAAATTCTAATTTTTTCTTTTACTATTTATCAGTTTTCATTCAGAATTATCCATTAATTAACATATTTAGATATATTTTACATTATTACTTATTTTATCAGAAATTTTACCTTTGTAATAACCGAGTTTGACGGACTGGGCCTTAAAAGCCTTTCGCTGTCGCCATTGTTATTCTGCATCCTATATTGCTCTTCTACCATAAGTCTTTTTGCAAATTCCGGAATAATGTGATTTAATACTGATCCGTCCGGCGGTTTTTGATTGGCTAGTAAGTTTTGAGAAGCAATCAGAGCCTGCAAATAAACTTACATTAAAAAGGAATAATATTAGTTATTAAAAATATTTTTCTTCTGTAATCCACAGCACCAAATTGTTAGAACTATTGAGGCAATGATTCAGGAGGTGACATGAGATAAAAGGATTTAAAGAACGGTATTATTACTGAAAAATAATTATTAGGGTTGAGTTTGGTTATATTTTTGATTACTTAATAAATCATTCGCCATTTTGCCAAGAATTAATATCATTGGATTTTAAAGTGAAGGAAAAGAAAGAACAACTATCCAGCTTTTGCTAAAAAGAATTAATGAAAAATTAATTTATACTTTCCGGTAAATGTTTATACAGGTTCAGCTAAGTCAAAAGGTATATAGGCTAGTAAAACAACAACAAAGCGGGAGCAAGGCACAGTGCGTTGAGAGATAGGGATATCGGGAGAAAAATCGTATCAGTCTTATTGCACTAAAATAGTCGTGTTACTAATAATTGAGTAGATTCCCAAGTAGCAAGCTGACGTCTTATTGACGTCTCTTTTTAGTCATTTTTGGTCATATTTGGTCAGCAAAGACATCATAAGATGACAACAAAATGACGTTAAAATGACCTCCCTAAGTCACAGACAAAAAGACGTCCCGTTAATGATGTTATAATGACGTCTTTAAGATGATGAAAAATTGACGCATATACTTTTTTTAAAGCTAAAATGATACGATATTTTATTTGAAAATCGAAATAAGAAAAAAACTTCTTACTGCCTTACTGCTTGCAATTTCCTTGCACTGCAAGGTCGCAACTCTCGGGACACTGTCCAACCTGGAGATGCAGATTTTTACACTAGCAGAAGATATTTCTTTTAAAGCTAATTGAGATCACTAACCGCAGATCGGTCTCGAACTATTTTGGTCGCATTAGTACGGTGTAGGCGATAAAAAGCGAAGATGTTGAATAAACCTAGTAGTTTATTGTCCATTGCGCCACCTATCGGTAGAGTTTTTCCTATTTAAATTTTGTAAAATTATTAGTCTTATTTTTCTGTCATATGATATTTCGGTTTGATTTTGACACGAATCATATAATGTCACAAAATTTTTCTGACGGGTTTTCTAAACATGACGTCATTAGATTTTTATGAGCTAGTATGACGAAAAAATGACGTCGAAACTGTCGAAAGGACGTCACTTCAACGACGTCAAAAACACGTCACTAAAATGACGTTAAAATGTCATAATTTTGACGTCCTATGACCGAAAATGACCAAAAATGACTTAAAAATGACGTCAGCTTGCTGCTTGACTTACAATGCTCTGCTAATACATATATCGATGAATGCTATGAAAATATCTATTAATTTTTGGCATTTGTGCCCACATGTCGACCAACAGTTCGGGGTGTCTCCTTGTTTACATGCCTGAATCATTTATTTAATTTCACCTGTTGGTATTTTACACGCGTTAGAACGTCTCTTTTCCACGCATTGCCTGTAAACCTTTTCACTGTAATTTTTACACGTTTTGGAAAGGTTTTGGTTTTTTCTAAAAACTATTAAATAAGGAAATATACATTTTTTGCTGGCAAAAGCTTTTAATAATTACTAAGTACAACTGTCTTTTTATTTTGTAGTGTAATTTCAAACACTATAAATTTGGAAAATATTGATGAAAATCGCTGAGATCTTATCGTTTTTTCTAAAATTTATTAACACTTTTCTTTTTACTAATATGTCTTTTTAAAATATTTTATTCTAATAATAAATTATGTATTATGTTTTAATTTTCCAGCACTATACTATCTGGCTTTAAACCTAAAATTATTTTCTTTTTCTAATTTACATGAACATTCATCTTTCATTCCAGATGTTTATTTGAAAGTCGACTCAAACAACGTTGTAACTTACAATAACCTTTTAGGAGGAGCAAAAATCTATGTGTATTAAATTTGTTGTCATCTCAATTTCATACTATTTGCGAGTTACATCCTTGTTCGAACGGACTCTTAATTTTTGTATAACTTCTTAGTACCATTTTTACCATTTAAAAGTTTTGACTAATATGATGACGTATTTCTTTTTAAATTTTTTTATTTATTAAACATTTGCTACATTCTTTGTTCTTTGACTGCAGTTGCTAGTAGGTATAATTTCAATATAATAATATACAAAGTATGGGTACTCTGGAAATTTTTTATGAACTTCAACTAAATATTATAAAGCAAATTGATTTTAATAAAATAATTTATTTATTATGTTGCTCGTTGCAACTTTGTAACTTTTAAAAGAATTAAAAATTTAAATGATACGTAATTTTTTAAAGTAATAATTTATTAAAGCTAAACTTTTGCACGCCACAATTTATCATTGATTATTGGTAACCAGACTTGTTATTTTTAATGTTTTAAAGAATTCTTTCCAGTTGTCTTTATTTTAAACTTCTGCGTAAAAATCTACTATAAAAAGTGTAATTTAGCTACTAAAATCAACACAATAATTTTGGCCTCCGACCACTGTATGTGGTGAATTTTGACCTAACATGGTCGGCCACTCCCTATCTAAACGTTTTTCTCGTTCCGTTTGTTTCTTATATTTTTTAATTCCAATTGCTAGTAGTCTTTTTGTTTCCCCAACGTATACTTTACCACATTCACAGGGAATCTGTTAGATGCAGTTGTTATTTGATGTGTTGTTGTCCGGTCTCGTCTTTGTCAGAATGCTCCTCAAAGTGGTCTGAGATTTAAATGCTGTTTGATTTTATACTGGTTGGCAATTCTACCGATCTTTTCTGAAGTTCCTTTAACATATGGAATAGTAATGAATGTTTGGTCTTGTAAAGTCTTGTTCAGGTCGGTGGTTTTTATGTTGTTTTTATATTTGTGTATTGTTTCCTAATTAAACTTTTCTTTAAGAGCCCTAGTTAAGTTACTTATATCATTATGTAGAAATTCATTAATATTGCATAAGTTATAGTTATAAAGTACAACGCAAGTCTAAGAAAGTAGTATTATTGAAAACATAACATTGTCTACCACCTTCTATATAAAAACTTCTTACATTAAATGAGAAAATTTCTTACATTTCGTACCTGGAGGTACTGTATAACCTCACTTTGGTCCAACGGCGATGACCCGGTCTCTTGACTCTCTTTTGCTTTCTGAAGAAAGAGTTTTATGGCTTCCGGCGGATGCTCCATTCCAGAGAAACGGAGAATATCGGTCATAGAGAGCAGTGGTGCCTAAAAAGGACACAATACACATTATTTAATTTTTATTTAAAATATATTTTAACAATTTTAATTTAATAGGAAGAAATATAATACATTTTTGATATTAAGACCAAATACACTAAAATCTAAATTTATTGATTTTATTTGACGATTTGATTGTTGTATGCTTGTATGAAAACGCCATTTTAATTATTATTACTAATATAAAACATTTTTGTCATTATTTGTTATTTTAAATATATTTTACCAATGTTTGTTTTAATAAGAAGAAATATAATATATTTTTGATATTAAGACCAAATAACATTGAAATCTAAGTTCACTGATTTTAATTTGACGATTTGCGAAGTGTGACACATACTCCTGTAAATTTAGACCAAAATTTACTATTTAGAGTAAATTTTTAAATTATTTTATTTAATAACTGACATGGAACCCACACCAAATATTTGCGAAAAATATCAAAAGTTTTTAAGCAAATTTTCTGTTTATATTTTTTTGTAAATTTGATCAAGTTTTATCGACAAAATATAGTTTTAAAAATATCCGCCTTAATCTTATAATTAGAGGCAGTTAAAAGTCTGGAAAAGTTGAGTACAGTTTTTTGAAAAATTCAGATCAGTTGGCAAAATTTAAGATTTGTCAATAAAATTTTAAATTAAAATAAAATATCTCCAGAAATACTAATAATGAAAAAAAGGAAATTATTTTTTTGTCTATGGAGAGGCCACGAAGGCTAAAAGCCTAAACACTAATGTACGCAAGGCTGTCCTACTGACTACTTAATACAATTTCATAATCACTTAATTTAATGAAATACTACACTTTTGTTTTTAAAAACTCCACCTATATTTAAAAAGTGTTTCACTTACGCTGTAGCTGCTTCAGGGTATGAATTTAAACTAATATGTAGCTTATTTAAAAAAAACTAGATAATGTTAAACAGAAGCAGAGAGTATTTGGGATTTTGATTTTTTTTAATCTGTTTTTTTAATTATTATTTGCAAGATAATAATAAAGGTATTAACCTCCAATAATCGTTCAGATGTGTTATTGTTATTACTAATTTAAAAAATTCAATAAATTAATTTTGAAGTTGTCACAAAGACGCAAAGTTTTTATTTTATGTATGTCTAAGAATACTTTTTAAAATAATTTGGAATGGCTTTATTACAATAACTACAAATAATGTCACTGGCGCACTTTTTTTCTTAATAATATTGGCTGTGTTGCCCAATGAGACGCCACTGCAACCAATAATTTTCATTTAGTTAGACTAGTAGGCTAGATAGACGCTTTATACCTTTAAATATTTTTATTAAATTTAAACCATATCGATTTAAATATATTTATAAAACAATAATAATAAAAAAATAACGCCTCGTATCTCAGAAATGAAGCAACTTTAAACATATATTTCTGGACTTTTTTTTATAAAACGACATAATGAATTTGGACCTTAATTAGGAAACAACCAGTTTACAGAGGGACATAGTGAATTACGTTAGTTAGTATTTCTGTTTTCTGCACAAAACAATTAGTAGGTTTTTAAATATCATATTTTTAAGCTATGAAAACATAATTAATATCAGATTATAACTAGATATTTAAAAATACTAATAAAACATTGACCCATTGTGCAAAGAAAAAGTGGTAAAAACTGAGAAAATAGAATTATCTGTACAGCAGTTTCAAGTTATGATGGCCACCGACTTTAAAAACTTGAGTTACGAGAAAGCCGCGTTAAAGTTTTGAGCATTAAAACAATGTAGAGTCATAAATCATAGGTAGTTACTTACTTATGACATTTGTCTGCATCTTTGTTAATTTTGCCCCAATTCATCTTAAATCAATTTTTTACATAAAATTCTTAAAATGTTCTTTATTTGAAATATTTATTTAAAAAACCATACCCCTATTTCCTAAATTATTTGTTATATCTTACCTGAAGAGCCTTTTCAACCTCTTTCTCCTCTTCTGCCCCTGACAACTCCTTGTCGTCATCCATGGCTTCGTCCTCCTCCAATTTCAGGGGTGTAGAACTATTGAGATGCGACTCCCGTTCCCTTTCAAGGGCCAGTTTGTAAACTTTATTCCTGAGTGTAGACCTTGGAATGCCGTAGATCACAGCTGCCCTTCTGGTGCCTAGTTTTCCCGACTGAATGTCCCTAAGGGCTGCTTGGAGCTCGTCCTCTGTGTAGGTTCGGCGACCAGCGACTGTGGACATCCTAGGTTTGGCTCTAAAATCAGAACTGAAATTAAAGACCGGCGTGAGTATGTTTGATAAGTTTCAGCCCTAAATTTGGGTATAATTTCCATTACATTTACAGCCTGACTTTAGGTTCGTAGGTAGGTATAATAGAAATTATATCCACCATTTTTCAGTTTTAGGTTGTCATATTTTAAAAACTATTTGAGATAGATATATTAAATTTGGTCTATTTGTAAAACTTTTTTAAAAACCTTTTAATGGTGACATAATATACAGGGTGTTTTATTTAAAAAAAAGTTTAAACCTTCATTTTTCTTGAGTTTTTGATGTTCATTTGATTATTTTTTATGCTCAACAGATAATAAATAAAAAAGTATAAAACTTTTATACAGGAGGTTTTTTTATCCTTCTTGTTTATAGTTAAAAGTGGGTGGCAAAATATATATGAAAACCCTTACGTCTAAAAATATAAAGTTCATTGATAGGGGTCAAATTTTTTCTTTTTTATGATACAGCGCCTTTACGTCTTTAATCAATTTTTAAATGCCTTATAAAATATTGGAGATATTTAAATGAATTTTGGTACACGGAAATATACATGGTGGTTTTTAACCTTTACGCATATACTTGGAAAACTATTGCTGAGGACAAACAATGACTGATAATTAAAAAAGTTTGTAAAATTTTTCTAGCTATTTCTAGCTGGTGATATAATCAATTATTTTAAATTAAATAAAATAACGAGTAATGAAGAGTAAAACATAATTTTTTAAATAATTTAATATAGTTTTTACACATCTTTAAAAAATTAGTCCACTGGATTTTTTGTTCTATATAAAATAAAAAAACTAATAAGTCATAAGGATAATGTTTGGTATTCCTAATACCACTTTACACTTTACTATCAGTTGTGAGTTTATTTTTACCAGATTAAAATTACAATTATGGCTTATAGTGATTATACCATAATATTTATGAAACAAAATATAAATGAGTTTTTATTTCCTATTATTAATCATTATTTGTCCATAAAATTATTATTTTTTTAATTTTATTAATTAGTTATCTTTAACAAATGTGATCAAGGTTTTTTTGACAAATTAAAGAGTTCATTAAAATTTTGAACCATTATTTTAGCTTTATTCTTAATAAATTTTTTAAATGACATTTTGCTTAAAAACGAAAATATAGGGTAGTTTACTCTGGGGAAAAAATCTTGTTTTTTAAGTTTTTGCGACATTGTATTCAAAATTAACATTTCCTTTCTGTGAATCATATTTATTTAATAGGCATTTTTAAAATCAAAAACGACTTTTTCTCGAAAAATTAAATGGGTTCATTTGTCCTCTTGTAAACCCCATCGGTGAACAGTCTGAATAAAAATGTTTTTCGCCTATTTAAATATTTTTATTTGCAGTGTTTGCATTTAAAATTCCTCAACCTAATGGTGTCAGTAACAAATTTTAGTTAAATTGTCTGTGGAATAAGTTGTTTTCAAGCTGAATTAAGATAATGCAATTGCTGCCCTTGTCCCACTTTGAGAATTTTGCCTTTGTGAGAAATATTATTGGCATTAAATCCTAACTGGCAATTTCACGATTCGAAAACAACGATCTTGAAGTTTTCTGTCTAATACAATGCATAATTTTTGTAACATGTTTAATAAATTGCATACTTCGTTATATGGTATTCAGCTTGGTTATTTGTATGTTAAGCAAAGGTATTTTTGCCAGTGGCTTTTTAAGGATTTTCTAAGTAATAATTTAATGATCAAATTAAATTTTAAATAAATACATATTCTAAATTTTACAATACAGTAATATCTTACATAACAGCAAACATCGTTAGTTTTATTCACAAATAAATATTACTACGTTTATAGCGAATAGTTGAAGCTAGCTTCAGTTGAAGCGTCTTTTAAAAGTGGCTTAAAAAAGCGATATAAACGCGCTTGAAAGTGACTTGAATCGTTTAAGTCAAGCCTGAAAATAAGTAGGGTTGACTTTACGGAAGCCGATTAGAAACGCGATATAAACAATTCAAGCAGGCAATAACTTCAGATGAATGCTTCCTCGAACGTCATCAGTGTCAATTACATATATAATTTTGATATTTTTATAAAAAAGTTGAAAAATAGGTGAAAAAACTTTAAAACGCTCTCACCAACAACAGCAAACAAAACGGGACAAAATAAAAAGTGAGGTTTGTTTTTATTTGATGTCCACTGTGAAGTTGGATGCAAAACTGCCGCATGCGTACGACGATGGTCGGAAATGTGCTTGACCTCGATTTTAAATCGACTTTCAAGCCACCGAAATAAACACGTAGACTTGGAAATCGCTTTAAAGCCGCTTTGTTTTCAAGCCAGCTTCAACTATTCGATATAAACGTAGTCTATATAGTTTTCTTAAAAAGGTCACATTAAATAATTGTTTTTATGTACAACACTGTACGCAATGTTGACTTGTTCTTCCGTGGGCCGAAAGTAAAATAAAGTAAAAGTAACCCTAGCAACCATCGCAAAAATTCAAAAGTTTACCAGCTTGTCATCTTGTCTGATATTAAACACCTCTGTGACAACTATACGCGCGATAAATCTCTAGTGGCGTAATTATGTGACAAATTAATAGTAATTTATGTAACAAGTGCATAAAGTGCTACTTTTTACGAATGGAAAGTTTGACAATCCCATGAGTAAAAGAAGGACACTTTATGCATGTGTTACATACTATATTTTTCCATGACCGTAAAAAATTTCCCAAAATACCATTTTATACATTTATTTAATCTTTTTTTATTTTCAATTTTTGCAGCTCTGCCCTTATATTGCTACAAAAAATCATAGCCTCCTTACTTTTATGAGACAATTATCCTTTTCATAACTATGCATTTATTATTTAATTTTAGAAAATGGTATGTACTTATTTTATGTGGATATATATTAATACTAAAACAGTATAAATTCCTTTTCAATTTCTTAGTCATCCAAATTCATTATTACTATATTAATTTTCAATAATTTCCATTAAATTTATTGCAAACTGTCAAATTTTAAAACTAGTGACACATAAACTAAAAGAAATAATGACGAAATCAAAGGTAACTTGACCGTTTGATTCATTTGATGTCGCGTTTACTGTTACATTGCATAAATTGATATTTAAGTTTATTGTAGTAGGCATTGAAACAAAACACTAATTCAAAGTGTAAAAAAGCTTCGAAGTGTTAAAAAAGTTACTTTTTTAACACTTTATGTAGTGTACTAGAATGTAGTACTTTAACTTCATATTAATGGTTAAAAAAACCGCAATTTTTTAACGGTTGTGAAAATAAATAATTTTATTATGGTGACACATTTTTGATTTAAAAAAATTCACAGATACCATAAGGCCCATTGACATGTTTTGGGTATCGGATTGGGCGTGTTTTGTAGTTACCACTTTTTGGCACAATGTTTAAAAATTGCATGTAAAACAATGTAGTAAACTTGTCCGACAAAAAAGTGATGCATTTGCCCAGTCCGACACTCGACACATTTGACATTGACAGGCTGGGTTAATGCGTCGCTTCCATATATGGCCGTATAAATATTTGTGGTCAACTCGTCAAAATAACACCCTAAAAAGGTTTTAAAAGTATTCTTATTATGAAGTCAATTTTATTACTGGCCCAGGGACTACATTGTTAATTTAAATCTAACTTTTGTTTGGCCTGACAGACAAAAAATAAAAAAAAATGATTATGTCACGGTTTATAAATGTCAAAATTCTTAATATCTCTAAGTAAAAATACATATTTTTTAACTTAATTTAAGTAGCGTTTTTCGTAAAAAGATAAAATTCAATTTTATACACAACGTAAGTATAAGTTATTACCAGATGGAAATCTTTTTAATTATAACACTACAAAAGAACGGCCTTCTTCTAAAAGGTCCTGCCTGGTAAAATTAAATTTTACATAAAATTTCTATTTTGGAAATATACAGAAATATTCTGGTACCGGGTGACAAGTTATAAATTTACACCCCCTTAACTTTTATTTTTTATCTTACAAAATAAATAATTATATCAGTTTGTTGAGTTAATTCAGTAGTTTCTGTATCGAATAATTGGATTTTTAATACCTCCTAAAATTTATAGGACAAAAATGTTGATTCTTTTAAAGGGAACACCCTGTATATTATATAACTAATCAAAAGATCCCTAAAACACTTTAAAAGAATACTACATTTGATATATCTACCTTTATTAGTTTAGGAAATATGGTCATCCTAATCTAAAGTAAATTTCAATTTATGTAGGTATGTATGTAGATATGGCAGTATTTGCCCAATAATTTTATTTAAAGCCATATTTCCCAAACCATTAGAGATAGACCCATAAAATATGGAATTTTTGTAATGCTCTTTAAATTAACTGGGGATTTAATATAAAAACATCATACTTTTTGTCGTACCCTGTATATCTTAAGAGAAAAAAGGATTCTGATACTACAGAATCATCCTAACAAAATTGGGTTTATTATTTTTTTTTTTTACGTAAAAAAAAGTTAGGGGATGTAAGTTTATTTCGTTTCTAATGAATAAAAATATTCTTCAGATTTGAATGGACATATCTAAAAACTAATTGAGATAGGTATCTAAAATGAGGTATGTTTTTAAAGGTTTTTGAAGGATCTTTTTAATGGTAAAATACTGTATAGGGTGTTCCATTTAAAACAAAAAATCATACTTTTGCCGTATCCTGTATACCTTAGCAGATAATAAAAATCTGATTACTAATTCGGAAACTACAGAATTAACCGAACAAACTAATATACCTAATTATTTTGTACCATAAAAAATTAAAAAGCAAGGAGGGTTTAAATTTATAATTTGACACCCGGTACATTATAAATCCAATGTCCCTACAAAATTGACAAGCTCTGGTTTTTGCTGTTGATTATAATACCCACGAAGAAAGTAATTACTCCTACACAACTGATCATTACTTCCCTCATTTATTCTTGCAAACGGTCTTACAAAGGCAACTAGTATCATAACATTTACTTAGCACCTGTTAGCGTCTCAAGTTGTAAATTAGCTATAAAGATATCTAACAAACTACAGTCATAAACTATCTACCGTTTAAGCAAACATGTATTTAGAAATGACACTTCATGTAGGTATAGTAAGATTACTATCAGTAACCGATAAAACCGTTTACGAGACGCTGTTGTTTTCATTATCAAGGTTTAAAAAATAGATATGTGTGTCAATAACCAGGGGCAGAGCTTAATATTTTTAAAAGCTTTTTTAGGCACAAAAACCGTTCATTCAAAATATCTAATTTGTTCCTCCTCCTTCGCATAATCAGGTATGATTATGCAAAAGCAAATTTTATTATTTATTTCAATTGGTATGTCACTGTGAGGTATAAATGTACGGTTCTGAATACGGCGGTTAGTAGCCAGTCGCAATGCTCGGAATTATACCTTAAAGGTATGATTCCGAGCACTGCGGCAGACAGTAACCGTTGACGCAAGCGCCAGAACGTTGTACTTGTTTTGTTTTTACCTAGGAGAATAAAAAGTGGCATTGTAGATAATATTAATTACTTTGGCGCTTGCGTCGGCCGATAGAAACCTGCGGCGATGCTCAGAATCATACCTTATTTTGGCGCTGGCGTCGGCGGCTAGTAACTTGCCGCGATGCTCGGAATTATTCCTTTTAAGGGATGATTCTGAGCACCACGGCAGGCAGCAAACCACCGACGCAAGCAGCAAAGCCATTCATATTACCAGCAACGATACTGCGCGAAAGCGAAATAAGTATAACATTTTAGCGCTTGCGTCGGCGGTCCTCGGAAGCATACTTTTATGAATATTTAAGGTATTGTGTAATAACTTGTTTAAAAATCATATCTACCAAAATTGTAAACATGGTAAGATTACTCTCACCAACCGATAAAATATAAGTATATCTTAGTAAACATCGTTATACTAAATTTCCTAACTAGTGCTGAAAGTGTCACTTTTCCGCACGCGACTGCAGTTGACTGAACGACGCGTAGCGGAGTTAGGTCAAGCAGTCAAGTGCGGAAAAGGCACTTTCGGCATGTGTTAGGAACGGTATTTTTCTACAAGCGCAAGAAAAACATAAAAACCTAACTTTATTTTTTTTTTATTTTAACACAATGCTACCCAATATCCTACCATACCAAAGCAAAATTTCCTTTTAAATATAAAGTACATAAAAATCCTTCATTGCGACTCACTAATATTTAGTTTAACATTTTTGTACTTTTCCGCACTAGTGAGGCATAGTGTAATTTTCAGTACAAGTGCGGAAAAGTGCTGCTTTCCACAGTCTAGTAAATTTTTTTTTAAAGCCCAACTGTCCTTTCCATTTCAAAAAGTGTTAGTTAATGTCATAACCTAAAAAGGACTACTACATTAAATATCGGATTACAACTTGTTATTGCGAAGATAATTATCTACAACATTTCAATTTACACTTTTTTTCTATTTCAAATATTAACGGAGCTAAAGGGAAAAAACAATTTTTAGAAAAAATGTTTTTTTTTTTTAATATCTATGTCCTGATAGTTTCAGACAAAACAATAAGTTATTTAATCTGAGCTTTAAAAACTACAACTCGCGATTGTGATTAGGAAACACAATGTTGCAACACTGCTAATCGGCTAATAAAAAGGATATTTAAATCTAAAATGGTGAAAAAATTTTACAGAAATTTTAGGATCACAAGCCGTTTTTTTAATTGGTTCGTGGCTACTAAACATTTTTGACAAACTCACAACAAGTCAACGTTGACTTTAAAAATTTTATTTCGCCGGTTGTCGGCGCCTTTTTGCGCTGAAAATAGACAAAGCGGCGAGGTATGATAAAGGGCTTTTTTGTAATAAAAAGAGTGGCGGTATTTTGTTAAAGTTTTTCTCTTATTTAATGCCAACGATTTTTGAAACTAAAAATAATTTATATTATTTATAGTTTTCAACATATTTGTGCGAGGAATGTTTCGGTTTAAATATCTCATTAATTTTAGCATCGATAAATAAATGAGCATCGACAATAAACATCAATTTTGTTCGAAATAACGTTCATTTACACCCAAATCCGATACGCTCCCCGTACGCATTAACCTTATCCAACGTAGTTTTATTAGCATAGGTTAGTAAACCCCACTTATCTCGTTTTATTTGTGCAGTTTTTGAATGATAACACGTTTATAAATTTGTTATTTGTTACGAGTATTATATTTTTGAGATTCCACTTGACTAGACAAAAAATAAGCTTTTCGTATCTTTGTAATTAATTAACGCAGGATTGATTTAAAATAATAAATACTAAACGTCTGTTATGCATATTGTTATACAAGGTGTCTCTAAAAAGTGAGGAAAAAAGCTACCACAAATTCCTGGGGCTAGATTATGACGATAAAACCCAACCTTAGTCCAAAAGTGGCTGATTTCTGAGATACAGGTTGTTAAAAATGTATTTAAGTTTTGTTAATAATAGGTGTATTATTACAATATTCAGCAGTAGGGGGTTTTGGGAGGTAAAAATAATAATCTGCTTTTAATTTTATTGTGAAATCTAAACCTGCGTATCTTATTTTACATAAAATGGTATTATTGGTAAAAGTTGATTTAAGCAGCCATTTTTGAGATATCCTAATTAAAAAAAATAACATTCAGCATGACCATGTGTAAGGTATACAGAGTGTGTCAGAATTAGATGATTATCTTTTAGGGTGTTAATCCTTAGGTTATTTTAGTAAAAAGGGTTTTTATAAAACTATGTCCCAAATGGTTTATTTTTTAAAATACAGGGTGGTAAAGTTAATAAAAAATAAGCTTTTTTATCACTCTGTATCTCAACATTTAAGTTATATGGGACATACGTTTAATTGGACTTCTCCGTTTAAAATCACCCAAGGAATAACACTTTAAAAGATTTGAATCTAATTCTGAAATACTCTGTATATCTTAGACATAGCCATACAAGAAGTATTTATTTTTAATTTACATATCGTCACCTTAATTGGACACGCCCCGAACTTCCCATTTTGTTCGTTCTTTTATCCCTAGAGTTTCTAGACTGTGGAACCTGCTGCCAGCGGAGGTCTTTCCTTCCCCCAAATCTTCAAGTTTTTAAGTCCCGTGTTAACAAACTTCCTCTTAACCTGCTTAAGACACCCACGGTACGTTAGTATTTAGGCTTTCAGCCTTCGTGGATTGTCCAAAGATAAAAAAAATCACCTAACTACATTTTTAATAAACATGCATTGCCATCTTTAGCCTTATAAAAATAAGACGAAAGATGGCATAAAACTCACATTTTTATTAATTAAATAATTGTAAAACAAACTAATTCCAGTTTTTATAAAAAAATTGATTTTGGTGCCATCTTTAGCCTTATTTTATAAGGCTAAAGATGACAATCCATGTTTTATTTTAAAGAAACTTAGGTGGTTTTACAATTAATGTGACGATATCTCAAAAACAACTGCTTATATCAACTTTTAACAAGTATACCATTTTATATCAAATATGTTTAAAATGAGAATTTTACTTTTAAAAGTTACATAAAGTGGCTCGAAAAAATTATTTTGGTTTTAATTTGTGCATGATGCCGCAGGTGGGCCCCCTAAAGTTTACAATAAAATTGATGGCAGATTCTTATTTCTTACTTTCCATACCTCCTATAGCCAAATATTGTGACAATACAGCTACTATTAACAAAATTATTTATTAATATAGAACCAAAATAAACTTTTAACATCCTGTATCTCCTAAATCATCCACTTTTGGACCAAGGTAAAGTTGGGTTAGATCGTCATAATTTAGTCTGAGGAATTGGTAGCTTTTATCCGCACCTTTTAGAGACGCCCTGTATATCTATTTAAAAACGTTATTTGTATGGTTTGTTTATTAACACGCGGTCATTAGATGATGCATCTGTTTAAAGTGCTCTGGGCATTGGTCATTACAGATTACAATTAGGAAAGTAATTACCTATTATTAAAAATAAATAAATATAGCAAAAAGAAAGAAAGTTAATATAAAAATGTTAAAACCTGGACAAGAAAGTTGATTGACCCATATATGTTTAGGATAATTTAAAAATTTGAAAGTCCTAATTTTTGCAAACAAACTGTTATTAAGCTTTAAAATGATCAAGATCATTCAAATTTAACCAACCTTGTATATATTACCATTTCCGAGATTCAAAAGTTGTGTGTCAAATTTGTAAGTATAAGACCTTGTACGAGGTTTTTTTATACTTTGTCAACCATTTTTACCTATAACTAAGAAGGATAAAAAGAAACGTCCTGTATATAAGTTTTATACCTTTTTATCTATTATACCACCTACAGCCTACAGCACTAAGGTGAGACTGTAGATGTAATGGAAATTATACCCAGATTTAAATGGCCATATTCCCGAAACTATTAAAGATATATAGGTTAATAATATATTAAATGTCGTATTTTTGTAAAGCTTTTAAAAGACTTTTTAATGGTGACATAATATACAGGGTGTCCCATTTAAAAAAGTTTACCTTTTCATTTTTCTTGAGTTTTTGATTTTTACTTGTTTTTATGCTCAAAACACAATAGATTAAAAAGTATGACACTATTATACTTGGTTGTAGTTAAAAGTAGGTCGCAAATATAAATGAAAACCTTGTACAGTGTGTCCCAGGATAGGTATTACTCGAGGACAAATGGATCAAAAATTTTGGAATTTTTTACGTCCTTTTGGAAAAACCGGTCGCATGGTCCAAAACTGATAACAATATACAAAATTTTACTCTGATAAGTAATATACAGGGCGAGTTATTACTAAAAATTTGAAAAAGTATCTTTATTTTTAAATATAGGACAAAATGGTATAAGTAAATGTTGTACAAAATAAATTTTATCCCAAAATTTAAAGTTAAAGAAATAAAGTAAATTTTTTTCAGTTTTAATGCGTAATGTAAGTTTTGTCAAAATTTCGTATTAAAACTAAAAACTTTTGGTGCACTTGTCCTCTTGTAACACTTAACCTGGGACACACTGTATATGTTAAAACATATTGTCATTATTATACATACCAGACATGCACAAGACAAGTTCTTTTTATGTCGCACATCTGGAACCCACTTAGATAGACAAAAAGGAGTTCTGGCAAGCGACTAAATCGGGCAGATTTTCGATAATGTACACAAACGCCTCACGCACGGGAATAAAAAAAAAACAAATTATTTTTGCAAGGCGCGCTTTCGCAAACAAAGTCGGATAACGGATAAACAATAATACCTAATAACCGATACAAAACCATAAAAACGGAATTATAGGCCATATGCGCACAAAGAGGTGGTGATTGACCCCTGTGATATTTATCTATAAGCCTTGAATATAAACAGAAATATCCCGATTTTTACTGCAAATTTATAGACATTTCTTATCAATAGAGTTTATTTACTAAATACAACCCCTAAAAACAGAATCTAGAATCTAGATTGCCTAACAATTTTGTAGCAATTTAAGGTTATATACAGGGTTTTTCCTAACTACGATAAGAAATTTAAGGGGGTGATTTCTTATGTATTTTTAAGAAAACAAGTTTTTATACGCGTATGTCCGGATTTGCTTTATTTTTGAGATACAGGGCGTTAAGGTTCTTAAAAAAGGCGGTATTTTTCACATATCTTGGAAACCCTTTAACCGATTTGGATAAAATTTGGGACACTCATTTAATTTAATAAGGCGCTTTTAAAGCTTAGTCCAGATTAGGAATATTGGGTCTAGTGGCGCCTCAGTGGGCACTACAGTTAATATTTTTGTAAAAAAATGTACGCCACTAACTTTCTATAAAGTTTTAATAATTTTTCTGATAAAGGTGGTTCTACCGATACCACAAGAGTCAAATAAGTGCTTACGGTAATTTCACTACTGTGGTATTTATAAGTTTCATAATTTTCTAAACATTAAAGCTGAATTTATAGATTAACGTTTCTATTTCCGTTTTCCGTTTGACGTTTGCAGCTAGAAGATGAAACAACAATTTTCCATTTGTTAATTTATATTTTCTGTTTACCGTTTCCATATACCATATCAAAAACTGAAACGTCAAATGGCAATGGAAAACAGAAACGTCAATCTATAAATTCAGCTTAATTCTTACACCGGTAGTACTACCTTTTAAGCAATTAACAATCAAACTGTTTTGTCTCTTGCATTTTCTTCGTATTTGAAAAAAATATTAAAGCCACTTTAATGTCTTCTAAAAAGTGCCCATAGACAATATGATATAAAAAGCAAACATAAAATTAAAACAAATATGCCTTAAAATAAATGAGCAGTCGTGTATTTTAACGAAAATCGTCATTTTCTTATTAACTACGGTAGAAATTCTTATTTTTTTAAATTTTGGATCTTATTTTATGCTATTTATGGCTACTCTTTAGAATGACCTAAAGTAGCTTCTATTTTTTTCTCGAAAAACGAAGCAAGATACAAAGAAAATACAAGAGACTGACATTTTATTGCTTAATCTGAAAAAAGTATAAAAACTTTATAAGAAGTCAGTGGCGTACTCTTTTCATAATAATTTTAGTTCTGGTGCCGACTGATACGCCACTGGACACAACTGTCTTAATCTAGGTAGAGCTTTATTATCGCCTTATTACATTTACTAAGTGTAAGGAATTTAGCCAAATAGGTTAAAGGGTTTTTAAGGTATTTAAAAATACCGACTATTTTTTAAACTTTATCGTCCTCTATTTCAGAAACGAGGCACGAAATTTATTTAAAGTAGCGAAGTTGGTATAAAAGTTATGAATAAACACCCTGTAATTCCAAAAGTGGGACTTTTAGGACGTATGTTGATATGAAGTTTTTTCTTATTAATTGACAAAGAATTACTTCTTAAAGTTCCTCAGGATAGTTTTTGGACACCCTGTATAAATAACACATATATTGTTTAAAAAATATTATTAATAATTAATATTCCACCTGAGAGGTTTCTGATTTTAAATATTATAAAAAAAGTTATTAAAAAAATCAAAATCGGAGCTGTTACATTGAGTTGTACATTCCAATAATATCAATGTAAAAGCGAAAAACTATAAAAAAATTTAAATCAAATTGCCGATAGGATCAATTAAATAATTAAGAGAAAAACAAAGGAAGAAACAAACAACAGTTATGACAGCTACAAAATCTTAAAAGTGTCGAACCTCAACTTTCTTCGGTTTATTTGGTCGTAAAAATTGTACAGTTAAAACACAGAAAAATTCAATTTTTATTTAAATTCTCAAAACATTACTTAGATAAGTAATAATTTTCCTAAATAAGTATTTTATGGTGTAGCCACTGGTTTTAACTACTAAAAACCAAAAACTTGTCAAGATATGCTAAAATAGTGACACCGTAAATAATATACCTCTTTAGGAAACTTGCTATTTGTGGGCCATTGTTATATGAATTTAGATAAAAATTGAACTAGGCTTCGGTTTACTTAGACGTTCTTTTGGTTACAAAATAAAATAAATAAATAATAGTTTAAAAAACTAAAAAACACGCTTTTATATGCAACCGAACTAAAAATTAGAAAATAATTTTTCATTACAAAGAGTTTGTCACTTCAGAGTAAAAAGCGTGGGGTGCATTTTACTATTTTTTCATAACTTTTCCCTCATAGATATTTGCAAATAGAATAATTATAACATTTAATATAAGCACCCCACGCTTTTATTCTAAAGTGACAAACTCTTTGTAATGAAAAATTATTTTCTAATTTTTAGTTCGGTTGCATATAAAAGCGTGTTTTTTAGTTTTTTTAAACTATTATTTATTTTTCATTTTTTAGTTCGATATATCAATTAGTTTTCTGCGGTCATGTGATATTGAAATGTTTTACGAACTATTTCGTAATCTCATCATTTCATTTAAAGCTTCACTGTTGCATGAGGTTTTTCCCGTTAACTTAGAGCAGTCCAGTTCTTCAATCCGCATAACGTCTAAAGATCTCACACGATCCTAATACAAAACCAAATTTTTAACTAAAGTTAAATATTTAAAAATAAATGCTCCAGTTTATTCACTAAAAAATTCCTTCGCCATTTTGTCAAGAGTAGTATTAGGACACAGAGGATCTGTAAAGGAATTTATTTATCCTGGCGGTCCTAATCAGGATAACGGGATACTGTTTTTAAATTATTGCATTGTCATCGGTCCTTGATACGTATGCAAAGTTTCAAAGAAATTGAATCGCTGGGAGTTGGTAAAAATTAGGCTCAAAGATTCCGTTACATAGATAGATAGATAGATAGATAGATACAACCCAAGCTAATAAAAGCGTGTTAAAAAAAGCAAAAACCTGTCAACGTAATATTTTTCCTAACATTTTTTTACGGTGTTCAATTTTGTTTTTGGCAAAGTATTTTTTAACAAATTAGCACATAACCTATTTGTTTCTTTCTAAATTTATTAAGTATAAAATGAATTGTGCAAATGTATTCTATAAATATGTATATTGTAACTAAAGCGTCATATTCTATTGGATTAAGTTCATTGTATTCTAAAAAAAAAGAATTGAAGAAGAAAACTGCAGACATTTTTTAATTCCAAAAATTACGCATATGTAAAAAATACAACATAAAAAAAATTACGCAAGAAATGTTTTAAAATTGTAAAAACACTTTTGATATATTACTTACCAATTAACTTACCTAAAAAGTAACATGCTGTAAGTTTAAATTTAAAGGCATCAACATAATATTAGTAAAATAATTTATTTACTAAAAACACCACTGGATTTTTATTTAATCTTTAGTCTACACAGTCTAGGTACATCGTAAAAATCGAATCCGATTGGACGGATCGCATTAAACCTAATACTGTGCTCCTTCGTCCTGGAATTCATCGAATGTAGATAATCCGGTTCTAAATTCATTATAAATTTGACAAAGAAAACTATATACAACGACAAAGAGAGCAAACAAATAAAAATAAACTTCCAACCTTACTTTCTGATATTGAATAAGAAATATATATTAACGCAAACCACTAGAGAAACACTATCACAATATTTTAACAAATATTTAAGCTTAGTATATTTCCCACCATTTCGTTTCTACACTTATCACCTGTTTTAATCAACTGTCATTTTCAAACCTTTTCCAAAACTGTGAATATCGTACAAATTTAACCTCCGATCCGACTAAACTCAGTTCAAATCGCTTGAAATACGGGATTGACTTATGGCATTTAATCCAATCCCTTACTCAATCTAAAACGTGTAAATCGCAATTTTTTGTCGGATTGTTTTATCCGATCGGTTAAATCGGATTCAGTATAACGATGTAACCTTAGTCTTAGAATTGAATGTTAATATTTTTCGGTAGCAGTTTTAAATTGGGTTTTAAAAAACCACACTTTGACTTCTATATTTTTCACCGCACAAATACATAAGTGCTTTGTTTGGTATCGTAATTTTAGTTTCGAAATTACAACCTAATGTAAACAAAACCGATAACTTGGATTTATAATTAAGTGTAAAATAAAGTTTGGGGAAATAACCAAATGAGTAATATAAACAATACAAATTTAGTATAAATGACTAAGTTTTTGCCCAAGTAGTTGCCAAACCTTGATTTTGTTTTCTGTGTTACTACAAGATTAGCAAAGAATAATTGGCATGTTCAAGGCCACCCATTAAATTAAATATTTGTAGAAATATTCTAAACTTAAGACTATGAAGAAAGTGATTTGACCTGAGATGGAATAATGACATGCAATAAAGGCATAAAAGTATTAGCCGTGACAGAGCCGTATTTAATTTATTATTGGCAAATAATAAATTATTATTTCGGGTCATTTTTATTGCTTTATTTTATTACAATGTATTATTTGCAACTAGTCAAAAGATACCAGTGGTACCTAATGGTAGCTTATAAGTACAAAAGAAAACTTATTCAGACACATCTGGAAATACTGTCAGTTATTAAGTTTCAGCCGTTTCAGGCAGAAGCCGAAAATGTTAACTTTAACCGGCTTTCTTGAAAGAACAGTCAGGAAAATTGTAAATAATACTGTAAAGCCTAGAAAAGTACGAATAGACAGTGGTGTACCTAAATTTGTTGGATTTATGCGATAAATCCGATCAAGTTGATCTGAGATAATTATAATTAAATCTAATATACACGCGCACAATAATACACCAACTTTAAATCCTATTGTAATTGTACTGATAAAGATCTTTAAAAACTGGAGAAAACGATACTAAACACCAAGGTTAGTTTATATTTATAAGGTTGCGACATATCCTCAACTTTTAGGCGGTTCGAGGTCGGGGACGCAAGGAAGGGCACTCCACGGAGAAAAGTTGGCAAGACTGGGTAAAATCAAAGCTGATGATCAATCCAGTAACGTCTAGAATTGGCGCATTTCATTTTTTTGCATTGTTTTGGAAGTGATATTTGTTGAAAGATGATAATTTCAAATGTTTTTTTTATTTAAAGTAAAAGAATTTACAACTTATTAAATAATTAAAAACTGTTGTGTAAACGGTTGTTCTAATAATACAATAAACTGTATATCTCCGGCTATGAACAACATGGCCGAAAAATAGGAGTCACGTAATAACACGTCAAAGCAATATGGCCGAATGTCGAGACCTTTTATAGACCGACCTTGACTAAACACGTAAAAAAATAAAAACTCTTATCGCCCTTCGTATACAAATCTGAATAGCGTGGAACCTGTAAAAATGATTAATACTAATTTGGAAGATATTAGTGATGGCGAAATTGGTTTAGAGTAAGACGTGGTGTGCTTTATTTTGCTCTTAAATGTAGGTATTATATACTGTTAAAATATAACATTACTGCGAATTATTTTTTGTTTATTTAATTCCTAATCAACTTTACACATTACATCTTTTTCATCAGGCATAGTGCGGCTTTTCACAGCAAATCCGAACATTTTTATGGTATTATTGCATCCCAGGCCCAAGTCACTTTCTTAGATCGTGAAAAGAACTATATATACAACACCTTAAATACATTATTACCGAATCATTTTTATGTTTTTTTACTGTTACACATGCACATCAAAGTTTGTTTTTTCCGTAATTTATTAAACATGTATGTATCCATTTTACGAGTTCTAGTAAGTTTAGTAATTGGAAAATAATGAATAAAAACTTTACTGTAAGGCAATTAAAACAACTGTATACGTGTGTTAGAAAAAATAACTCATTTTGGGTTATACAGGTCATGGACACTCGTAAAAAACAGAAATAAAATGTTTTTATTCAATTAAGAAAGATAAAAATACAGCAGTGGCGACTCGTGGTTTCTTACAGGGAGAGCTTAACACACAAAAGCAAAACAAAAATGAAATATGGATGGAGGTATTCAATTTTCCATTAATCCGATTTTTTTTAAATCTTTTGGAAATAATAGTATTTAAGAATAAACACATAGTAATATATAATAAAAGGTTACTTCGCAAAAAAAATCCAAAAAGACATAGGTATACACAAGAATTGAAAGTTTAAAAAGTAAACAAAAAATAACTATTTTTATCTTTTAACATAATTTTGAATAAATTGATCTATTCACTTGTTTCTTAAAACTTCCGGTTTACCAGGACCTGACTGCTTTTTTAAATTTTAAATAACACAACCGATATATTTTACCTTATTTCGATAGAATATGATAGAATATGATAGAATATAATATTCTAAATATAATGACACCTCACATGTCAGTTTTTGACATTTCTGCTGTCAAACATTTTTTTTTTATTTCCAATCTGAGGTACCATGATTATGCTAAAACGGTTTATTTTGTTAAGTAGCCATGAAAAAATATTTGTCTTTTCTTTTTTACGACTTCTCAGAGCAAAGTTAAAGTTTGCAATATCCTATTTATGGTTATAACTATTTTTTTTCAATGGAACGAGGATGGTTCGTTAGCATATCCTAAAGGAGCATTTTATTTCGGATAATTTGGTACCAGATAGGCGGTATTTCGGGAAATGTTTATATCCAAAAAACATGTAATAAAATAATTCTTAACTAACCATTTTTCTAAATGATATTGATTTATACAACATTATAAATGTATTATATATTCTATATAAAAAGTTTTTTCTTTTAAATACCACCTATGTGATACCAGATTATTCGGAATAAAATGTTCTTTTAGGATATGCTAACGAGCGACCCTCGTACCATTTGAAAAAAGAAGTTATGACCATAAATAGGATTTTGCAAACTTTGACTTCGCTCTGGGAAGTTGTAAAAACAAGAGACGATAAATTTCATTTTTTCATGGCTACTTTGACTTCGCTCTGAGAAGTCGTAAAACACAAAGGACGAATATTTTTTTCATGGCTACTTGACTTAAAATAAACCGTTTTAGCTTAAACATGGCACTCTAGATTCAAATTTCAATAATTAAGTTTTTGACAACAGAACTGTCAAAACATGTGAGGTGTCGTTGTATTTGGTGTATACCTTTTAACTTGTAGAACCGTTCTCCAGAACCGATCAAAACAGTTTTAAAAGGAACACCGAAAAACAGTGGGATGCCATTTATAAGATTTGACAGATTTGTTGCTCTTTGTTTGGTTTTTGTTTTAGTCGTCCGTGATTTTTATTATTTTTTTTGGGTTAATTAATTAACCACAATAAATTAGTACTGATATTTTGATTATTTCAAATATATCCAAGTATATTTACTATTTGTCCTTTGGCATATGTCATTAGTGTCAGAACACTTCATGCACCTCCTTCGATGATGGTGCATGAGAGGTAAAGGGAGAGGTACTAG
Organism: Listronotus bonariensis; assembly: GCA_014170235.1. Classification (NCBI taxonomy): domain Eukaryota; kingdom Metazoa; phylum Arthropoda; class Insecta; order Coleoptera; family Curculionidae; genus Listronotus; species Listronotus bonariensis. Next base: position 46,049 of record JACEGR010003810.1, on the reverse strand, counting down.
AACGGTTCTGTAGAACAACCATTCCATTATAAAAGGAACACTTACGGTGTTGTTTTGGGCGGTTTCAAAGCATAAAAGGAATACACCAATTCAGAATGACATATTCCATTGAAATAAAAAAGAAAGTAAAAGTCATTTCCGATTAAACCGGAAGTAATAAGAAACGAGTAAACAAATTAATCAATCCACAATTATGTCATATACCAATATACCAAATTTAATTTTTCTCTGGTAAAAGATAAAAAGTTATGTGGGGGGAATCACCTGTGAGAAACACCCAGTATAACCCGCTGAAATGAGTATTTTTGAAGCTTCCAGGTATTTATCAGTTGAATATACCCTTATACCCACATGTACTAAAACCTTTAAGATTATTCTGTTTATAGATTACTTGAAAAGATTCAATTCCAAGTCTAAGGAACCGAGTTAATCCTAATCTGAGAGATAAAAATAACAGTAAAAAACACGTGACAAATAATAGATAATCACCCAGTGGCAAAGTACTATGAAATAAACCATTGTGTTAAAATTAGATAGTGTCTTCTGCTTGTACAAAAAATAGCAAGTTAAATGAACTCAAAGTGCTTTAATCTAAAACGGGTCAATGACAAGCCATGAAAAACATGGTAAAATATTAAAAAAGTGCCTTCGTTCTCTGGAAAGACACATATTTATCGGTCACAAACTTTTCTTATCAGTGCACTTTATTTGTAAGACTCTTTAGTAAATTTATTTGCTTTCTTGGAATTTTAGTTTTTATGTCTGAAGTGCATAAAAATGATGGCGCAATGTCACATGTTATTTTTTAACGGTTAAGTTTGTAAAAATTCACCGGAAGTTTAATTCATAATTTGGATTTCTTGAAGTAAAACGAAAGAAAGCTGAACAAATAATATAGTTGTTTATGTGGATATTAACTTGGAAAGGTATTATTTATTATTTTTTCTTTTTGGTATATAAATATGTCCTCCGGAATTAATAAATATATATCCGCTATTTATAAAGAAAATGTGCATTTATATAATAGTTTACTTAAAATGCCCAAAGGTGTTTTTAAATTTAATATACATTAGTTTAAACCTTAAAAGCAAGAAGTTCAGTGCAAATTTGGATAGTTTAAGCTAAAAATTATTTGGCAGCAAAGGAATCTAAATAGCTTGCTTAACTTACTTTCTTCTTTAATATAGACAACATTTCAAAAACATTACAAATTTTGTGGAAAAAAAACTAACTTTAGAGTTAAATAATTTAGAATGGCAAATTTGTTACCTAGGTTCTTTTATTTCTCACTCCTTTATATTGCTTCAACTAATTAAGTTAAAATTTTGTATACACGTTCGCTTTAAATGAAAATGCATGTTTAGCTGTGTGACGTCATTTTAAATCCAACACAGTGGAACATCCAAGATGACGGACTAGCAATTTTTAATGCACTCCTACAATGTGGGTTGCAAATTAAAGTACTTGTTGAAAATAACTCGAAAAATAAAGTAACGTCACTCCAAATCCAATATGGTGAAGATCTAAAGATGGCGGGCTAGTTATTTTTAATGCACTTCTACAATATGGGTATCAAATGGAAGAGCTTGCTAAAAAGTACTAGAAAAATAAAGTGAAGTTACTTTAAAGCCAATATGACAGACTAAGATTTTATGATGCTATTCTACAATATAAAGTGAAAAGACTTGCTGAGAATATGAATATGAGTTTAACTCCGTTAATCTGTCTGAATTTTCGGTGCACTGGGTTTTTTTTAAAAGAAGCAAATGGTCATCTTAAAGGATCACAAGTAACACAGCTACTGCTAATAGTACCAGAACTCCCACAGAACCATCCCAAGTTAGCAGTTCCGAAAAGAAGAAGAAATGAAAGTGTTGTATTTCGTGCAACATTTAATTAAATTCTAAAAGCGTAGCAGGGCGCCAATGGTACAAACCATCACTAATACTTGTTAACAAACAGGAGTCATAGCTCTGATGTGCATAAATCAGTCAAAGTTTAAAAACAGTAATTAACCTTTTAAACAAACAGGTCACATATTAAAATTATTTAAAATATATTCTTTAAAAGGGGAACGTACTATTCACACACCCTTTCCATTTCCATTAGATCCAAAAGGCAAAATTTTGATAATGGTACTATTTTAAACCACAACAATATGTTGCCTAACCATCCAAAATTTAAAGTTTTAAGAGCTACCACATCCTCCTTACTTCTCAGACCTCGTCCCAAGCGATGATCATGATATCTTTGGCCCTTATTTAGAAAGGGGTTAAATAAAAATATGAGTTACGTACTGATTTTAAATATTATTTTAATAAATATTGCTCAACATTGACTTTGCTTTATAAAATTAATAACTACTGTATTACCTATTAATTAAAAACAAATAAGAATAAACATGACCAACATATTTTGTTTTAATTTGTATTCTACTTTTTTCCGTAAGAATTTCCGCAGTTTTAGAAATAATAAAAGTCCAAATGTGTATTTAAACGTCTCTCCATTTCTGGGACAACAGCTCGAGCTGAATGCAAGTATTTTTCATTTGCAAAAAATTTGCATAAACGCAATTTTCCTTATTTTGAATGCAAATGAAATATATTTATAGAATTTAAAATGTGGTGCATATATTCAGGTTTAGCTAAAGTCTTTTTCTTTCTCTCTCTTTCTCAACTTGACCTGGATTTTTCTCGGCGTGAGCTTCATCTCGCATTATTTACTTATTTTATTAAACAAGAACTTGAAATAGATATAACATATGAAACGATATATGATAATGATAATTCTTCGACGTAATTGTTAATATATTAAATATTCAATTGAACATAATAGTTAATAATACATATGGTATTAACTTTATTGGCAAATTAGAAAAAGATCTTATAAGCAGCAGAAAAGAAATAAATTGATAATAAACTAAAAAAAGAAAATTACATTTACGTAAAACTTTGTATTCCGAATTTCATATTGAATCCGTTGGAGTTATAAACACATATGTAGCTATGAGGACCCTAGTCCTTTAAAGTGTTCAATTTTTTAAAGTTCTCCATTTACACTTTTTAATATGAACGGGCTAGTTTCAAAGTGTACAATCTCCAAAATTAGATTGTTATATTTTATATTTAAGATTAAAAGTGAAAGAATATACAAAACCTCATACACGCCCAGCGATACCATATGGTATCAGTATATATTTCTTTATCTGATCATTATATAATCAAAGAAGGGTCATATTAATTTTATTAAACTAAAATAACAAACAAAATAAACAAATAAAAATAGTCTGGGCGCTAATGGGTTAATAAGACTCATTATTTAATTAATTGTTTTACAGCTTGCAGGGCAAAAAAGTGGTGAAGACCCATGTCATTTAAACAGGAAAACCCATGAAGAATCACATGAAATTAAAATTTTGAATAACGCTTTTAACAGGAGCATTGTTCGGGCATTCTTTAGGATATTTTTGGGTGAGAGCTAAAAAAACCCTAAATAAATTATTTTTATTTTTTTTAATTTAAGAATAAATAAATACTCATATCGGAGAACTAACCTACAAAAATGGCGTTGTTTTCACAAAAACTATAATTTTAAAGCTAAATAACTTTAATAACGAAAAATTTTAAAACACGCAGTACTACCCAAGCAGCAAGCTGACATCTTATTGACGTCTCTTTTTGTTCATTTTTGGTCACATTTGGTCAGCAAAGACGTCATAATAAACGTTATATTGACCTCCCTAAGTCACAGACAAAGGACGTCCCGTTAATGACGTCTTTAAGATGACGAAAAATTGACGCATATACTCTTTTTTAAAAGCTAAAATGATACGACATTTTATTTGAAAATTGAAATAGGAAAAAACTCCTTACTGCTTGCAATTTCCTTGCACTGCAAGTTTGCATCTCTGGGGACACCTTCCAACCTGAAGATGCAGATTTTTATACAAGCCGAAGATATTTCCTTCAAAGCTAAATGAGATCACCAACCGCAGATCAGTCTTGAAATATTTTGGTCGCATCGGTACGGTTTAGGCAATAAAAAGTTGAAGATGTTGAATAAGCGTGGTAGTTTATTGTCCATTGCGCCATCTATCGGTAGAGTTTTTCCTATTTCAATTTTGTAAAATTATTAGTCTTATTTTTCTGTCATATAATATTTCGGTTGGATTTTGACACGAATCATATAATGTCACAAAATTTTTCTGGCGGGTTTTCTAAATATGACGTCATTAGATTTTTATGAGCTAGTATGACGAAAAAATGACGTCGAAAAGACGTCACTTCAACGACGTTAAAAACACGTCAATAAAATGACGTCATAATTTTTGTCTGATGACGTCCTATGACCAAAAATTACTTAAAAATGACGTCAGCTTGCTGCTTGGGTAGTCTTGAAAAATGTCTTCATCAACTTTTTTTTTAAATATCCTTTAGCTATGTAGTTGTAAATGTTAACAATTTGGTGCCTTGTGCGGACATGTAAAGATGGCTCCTTGAGGGGTAAAAAAGACACTGAATTGTATTGCTACAGGGAGTGTATATTAACATTTAGATTACCTTAACAATTCAATTTATTCTTTTATAGTCATGCTTTTCCACTAACTACTGGTCTTATATGACGCGTCCAGATTATCAAATCATTGGTTTATACTTGCTCTTGGCTTAATTTTCTGTGTTTTATATCTTTTCTTTAAACAATGTTCTCGAAATATTTTTATTTTATTGTTTTTTCGGCAGGATTTAATGTAACTTTGTCAAGTATGAAATATTTACACTTTGTTACTAACTATAATTTAAAAATGACAATTTTTTTCAAAAATATTTTGTTACTCTGGTCTATCTTGTTTAGTGAATTTGCAAAAAAATAATTCCAAGTAGAAAAAAATCTTGTACAGGGTTATTTAAATAAAGTATTTTTAATTTAATTTGGCACACGACGGTCTTAAGGACTAATAATAAAAAAATTTGCAATGGTGTTTCTAAGTTTACCATTACTAAAAAGACTCAGAAAGCTTTAATAAATGCTATATTTCAAAAATATTATCCTATCGATCTGAAAAGTAAAGGATATTATCAGTGGCGGCTAGTGCATTATATGCATCATAAAATGTATTCAAAGCGTACCCTCTATTTAAAAAGAAAGTCAATTCACCTATTTTTCTTACTGCAGAATACTTTGATCTCTTTGTTATCAAAATAAGGAAAGCAGTGTATATAATGTTTTTCGAAATATTCTGCTATATGTTTTAGATCGTTTGCCCCATGTTTGGTCCACTCTGTTATTTCTTTATTAAACAATAAGTTTACAAAACAAAACAGTTTATTTGTAACCGAACAACCACACATTTAGTATATTCCTTTTACCTTGTAGAACCGTTCTGAACCGTTCTCTGAACTGTCAATAGTGTCAAGAACGGTTCTACAACATGAAACAATGTCAAAAAATTATAAAAGGAACACTTAAATGGTGTCGTTCTGGGCGGTTCTGGAGCATAAAAGGAATACAGCAATTGCATAAATGTTCTTATTAAAAACTCTGTTGTATGTCCTTGTTTTACTAGTAGATGCATAATTAATTTGAAGAGTTTCTGTTCAAAAGGCAAACTGTTATTCTGTAGTAGGAACTGCACAGCATTTATTTCCAGTAGTGGATCCATTTCTAAATTATCACATATCACATGACACATGAGATAACTCTTAACATACGAACTGTAATTCACTATACTTTTTTAAAATAAAACGTATAACTATAATTAATAATAAAGACATGTAAAACTCTAAGCACACTAGGCGCTCAGGTATCGATACGAGTACTTTATAACCCTAGAATATAAAGTCAATATCTTTACCTACTACAAAATGGCGGTACTTTCAAGATTACCCAAATACCTGATTGGGATGGCCATATTTCCGAAACTAATGAAGTAAGATGTACTTAATGGAGTATTTTCTAAAAGCTCTTTTTATTGGTAATATAATATACAGGGTGCTTCAATCAAAAAATATACACTTTTATCCTACCCTGTATATTATCACTAGTATTACCATTAAAAAGAGCTTTAAAACATACCACAATAAGTACATCTAACTTTATTCGTTTCGGAAATACGGCCATCATAATCAGGGATTTGGGTAATTTTGAAAGTACCGCCATTTTGTATTAGGAGCGGTCAAATATTTTACATGCTATTTAAATGTCACTCAAGATCATTAATTTAAAAACCATGTAAAGTATTTGACCGAACCGTGAGCGTACCGAGACTTAAGCGCCTAGTGTGCTTAGACCTTTAATTTGTGCCCATTCGCTTATACTATTTTCGCGTAAAGGAGACGAATGTCATGTGAGCAATACAATACATAAGATTAAGCGGATACAATTCTCGCGTTACTTGGAAAGAATCTTTTGATATTTAGGCGTTGCATAGTGTAATTTAGAAGTAAATTTTGAGCAGAGCGTTTAAAAGTTTTTAATGGGTGGGTAAATATTTAAAATTAAATTATATTTAACAAAATCACTGTTTTTTGTTTATTTGAAGGGTGGGCACGTTCCCTTGTGCCCTTTAGTACCGGCCACCACTGGATATTATAATTTTTCTGTTCAGATATTAAAATAAATGTATGTCTTTAAGCTTGTGAACATATTTTTAGTGATCATATAAAATACAGATTTTTCTGATGAAAAAATGCTATTTCACCATTAAATTCATATAGATAGCGATAATTCCGAAAATGTTAAAATTGCATATATTAAGTCTGCTTATTTTTGAAGCACTTTAAAACATTTTTGTAGTGATAAAATATACTGAAAGTTATATTAAAAAATGCTATTATACTATTAAACTCAAAACTCGATTGTAAACTGTTTTTTGCATTATTCTATTTTAAGAAGCGCATAAAAGCTACCAGTTTACTAATTTAAATAATTTTGTACTTTGAATTATAACAAAAATTTTATTTTTGTTTTTATTTATTAACTAAATTTTTGGTCATTAGTTTGGACGCTGGCTTGGCTGAATTTATGAAGCGGCAAATTATAGGTACTGTTTACGTGTGTACTCAATAGATACCCGCTTTATAAATTCCATGAAGCGAGCATTCCAGCTGATGACCAAAAATTTAGCATTGTTCTGGGTGTCTATAGTGAAACTACAATTGTCTTTAATAATAATTAAGTTGCTAACCTTTTAACACCTAATTTATTAAATATTCTATCCTATCCCTATAGACTTTTAGGAAATATTTATAAGGTGTTTTTAAGTAAATAAGCCCATTTTTACAAGGTGTCAAGATATACATTTACAACTCCTCAACTTTCTTATTTTCTATCGTACAAAATAAATGAAAATAATAATTTGTTAAGTTTATTCTGAACTTTACGAATCAGTCAGGAGATTTTTTCCTCTTTGTCTTTTTTTTTTGTCTCTTAAGATATAGAAGGTACGACAATAAGTATGATTTCTTTAAATGCAACACTTTGTTTATTATATTATAATTAAAATGATATATCAAAGAGCTTTATAAAATACCTCATTTAATCTTTTTATCTTTATTAGTTTTGAAAATATGGCCCTCCAAATATGAACAATACGTGTAAATTTCAATTAAAGCTTATGAAAAATTTTTCTATTTCCAAAACCATTTAAAATAAATTATCAAATATTAAATTTAAAATATCTTTCTAATGATGATTCAATATACGGGGTTTTCCATTTTAAAAAATAATACTTTTTATCGTACATACCCTGCATATCTTAAGAAAAAATAGCATTCTGCTGACTAATACGGATACTACAGAATGAACCCAACACATTAGTGTTTTTATATTTTTTAAACGTTAAACAATACAAAATTTAGAGAAATGCAAAGATATAAAAAAATATGGTTTTTACGAAATGTAAAAATTTTTCTCTAGATTTAAATGTGCATATTTTCAAAACTAATATAAAAAGATATTTATTAAATGTAGTATTTTTTTACAGCTCATTGAAAGTTTTTTTGAACTTGACACCTGGTACAAAGTACCTACTATTTTTTTCGCCCTTTCATGATCATCCCACCCTAGGTGGTGCACTGCAGCCTGAAGGCTTATTGTACCTTGACCCTACTTCTTCCTATTCACACACCATTCATTTCCTAACTTGGATGGTTGCTGCTCGGTCCGTTTGTTCACCCCCGAGCAGAACACCGCGTGCCGTTGCCCAAGACCAATAACAGCCCGGTCACCCATCCAAGTTACGCCGGCCACAGACGCTCAGGTCTACCCATGGTCTACCTGATCGGTAGACCTGTACAGTTTTTATTCAAGTAGACCTGAGCGTGTGTGAGGCAATTAGGTATAACTGTACAGTTTTAACGCTGTCCACAGGCGTTAAAAAAATAGTTTATAACAACAAAACGCAAACATAACACAACCCCACAAAAAAAAGTCAAGATCCAGAGGATAGACCTCACTAGTTCTGGTTAGTGCCCCCCAAGATGGGTAAATTCTAACTTATCATAAAAAATCAAAATTTATATGCATTCCTACGTGGTTGGGTGCACTAAAACTGATCGTGACGAATAAAAATAATTTCGACCCACTGGTATCCTTCTAGACCGCCCCAAAACCTCCCCAAGGTGATAAAATGTAACAAGGAAATTACTCTCCAGCAATTTATTATCTTCAGTGCAACCGAATAGTTTTCAAATTTAGGGACATTATATTGTATCATCAGATGCCAATTTTAGATATAATTGCACCTGTGTATTACTTCCGGTTTAACCGGATACAAGTCATTTCTGATATAAAACCTTAAATAAATCCATAACCTATTTTTTGGATTTGGAGAAAATGGCATTTGAAAATGTTTAAACGACAGCACAATATGCAGTTTTATGGGAAAACAAATAAACATCACAAAAATTTAAAATGTTTAAAATAGTTCTAAATTTGAAAACTATCCGGTTGCACTGAAGATAATAAATTGCTGTATAGTAATATCGTTATTACATTTTACCACCCTCGGGAGGTTTTGGGGCGATCTAGAAGATTACCAGGCGGTCGAAATAATTTTTATTCGTCACGATCAGTTTTAGTGCACCCAACTACGTAGGAATGCATATAAATTTAGATTTTTTATTATAAGTTACATTTTACCCATCTTGGAGGAGTGGTGGGTGAAAATTGAATGGATAAAATTTATTTTTATTATCACATATCGTTTTAGCACCCCGATATACCTAGAACTAGTGGGGTCTATCCTGTGGGTCTTGACTTTTATTTTTTGGTGGAGTTGTGTTATGTTTGCGTTTTGTTGTTATAAACAATTTTTCTTGAAAACATTTAAGTTTAAAATAGTGCTCCCCCTCCCGCTTAACATAACAGAAATAAAGGTGTTTCGATATTAACTAAAGAGTTACTAAATTGAGTTGTCCGTTACTTTGTGATAGTACATTTTAAATTAAAATAAGACAAATAGCTTTATTTTATATCACTCTATTTATTAACATTGTGACTGCAGTCTTGAAGCTTTGCTACATTTCGGTTTAAAATTGTAGCAAGCATTTAAAATATAAATAAATGCATTAATGAGAAAACAAAGTTATTTGACTAAAGAATTTATGGTAACCATAGTCACACACAAAAGCTTTTATTCATTGGGACACATTTATTTAATTTTGGTATTTTTTTATGACAATTAAATTATATTTATAATTTATTATAAAGTAATTAAATGGAGTTTAACTAGAATTTCATCTTTTTCGATTAAAAAAAAAACAACGCAAAAATCATTTGCATTGTTTAAAAATTCTGTTGCCATAATCAATTACTATGTATTTTTCCAATTACAAATAAACCAGTTCACCCTCGAGTTTACCAAAAGGCCGGCTTCGGTCGCCTTTTAAAGTAAACAGGTTAAAAAATCTTAACAACCTCTCTGTCTGTGGCGGGTACAAATAGGATATTTTACTCCGGTCGCCTAAACAGGTTAAAAAAAACTGTACAGTTTTGCCCACACACACTCAGGTCTACCTGAATAAAAAACTGTACAGGTCTACCGGTCAGATAGACCGTGGGTAGACCTGAGCGTCTGTGGCCGGCGTTATGGGCGCGCACTTCACTTCTTAACTCCGGTGATCGACGCTGCCGATACAACCGGAGCAGCCACAAGCGCGCCTATCAGTAGTACCTACTATTACTTCAACATACTTTTTGCTAGAAAATTTAGTACATTCTTGAATATTTTTTCTGCAACCTTGATACTTTTAATACCATTACCCAATTTATTTTGAAAAAGTCGTAATACCACAAAGAGAATAACACATTTTTCCTTTATAATATTCGGTGTAATGTGCTAAAATAAGTCGTAAAAATCCCATTTCCAGAAAATGGAGTCGTATCGTCTGGATATTTCGCATTTATTGCACCATTTATCTTCAATCTTTCTGAAGTAATACGAAAATGAACCAGCATGAACACGAGCGAAATATTTGTCACAAATGGTTATTGCTTTAAGTGCCTTATTATATGAATTTTATTATAAAAATAGTTCGTGTTGTTTAGGGATACGTCTCCTATTGGGAATTTTATGATTCTCTTTAATTGAACAAAAATAAAAAAATAAACAATTGGGTCTAAAAGCTTTTTAGAAGATCTTACGCTTACAGAAAAAAAAAATTATTTCTTTTTGGTTTCAGAGATACACAAACTCCGCATTTCTACTTATGGGTCATTAAATCGACTATAGCAACTATAACTAGAGTAAAGGAGATAAAGACTGAAGGAGGATTACCAAACAGGAGTTTACCATAGGTTCACGTGTTACAGTAGTTTTATATATTACCATCTGGCAAAATGAAAGGTCATAGAGTAAGGGAACATGGTAATAATCGAATCCGATTGGACTAATCATATCAAACTTAATACTTACTGTGTTCTTCATACTAAAATTTATCGGATGTTGATTACCAGTTCCAAATCATTAGTTGAACAAAAAAAAGGATATTCAATACAGAAAATAACACACAAATACATATAAAGGAGATTTGTTGCTCACTGTGCTATTAACCTTAGTTTTGTGGTATTTTTATGTGATATTTTTGTGTCTTTCTTTTGAAAAAATATATTTTAGATTACGCTCTTTTAATATTTCTTTTCGTTGTTTGATCAACTGTTTCTTTTGACTGTCATTTTTAAATCCTTTTTAAATCCGTTGTACAAATACAACCTACGATCGAATTGAACTTAACTTAAATCCGCCTGAACAACAATATTGTACCCGATCGGAAACGTATTGATCGATTTTTTTGTCATATTAAGTTTAATTCGATTGGTTAAATCGGATTTAGTATAAAGATGTACACGTGGTCATAGACATAGTTCTAAACCTTAAATTGCTACCAAGGTTAGGTAGATTTGTTTACGTTTTTTTTTTGCAAACGATTTTTTATTTTTTCAAGAACCAACCACAAATAAAATTAATTAAAGCAATCAAACCTAACCATTTTACATTTGTGTAAGACATTTTACGATATATTTTGGTACAAATCAGTGGTATGAGAGTCATCAGAGTTGACAGAGTTGAATTAAGATTTTTTTCCGGGGGAGTTTATTCCAAAAAAACATGAAGAACATATGAGAAAGGTCTTTAGAAAACCACAACAACCACTCACTTCATGGAATTTTATTGCTCCGGGAGGGGGCGGGGATAACGCTCTATGGGATTTTTTCCACAGAAAATATACAAATTCACTTTTTGTCTTTGTGTTTTTTTTTAAATTTTTACTAGTAATGTAGAGGGTTTGACGCTCATTTTTGGGTATCTTTAACAAAAAACAAACCAACATTTGCGGGGCTTTAATTTCAAGTCAAACTTACTAGTTATTAATTTGCGTTTTCTTTAACTCTTAATAAATTTTTATTTATATGGATTTTTTAATTCCGTAAATGCATTTTTACAGTAGTTTTTATTTCCATATTGCAGATATGTTCCCATTTTTTTAAGGTAAATAATCTTTAATAAATTAATGTTTAAACTTTTAAATGTGACACCCTAAATATTTTTATTTTTAAAATTGTCAATTAAATCCATTTTAAAAATGTATTACACTTTCCTGGGCGCCGGCAGGATCACTTCCAGGGGGTGCAAAGTAGAAAAAAAAGGTAATAAATTTTGAAGAGCAAAAAAAAGGTTCCTCTTCCACCAAACACTCTGCTTTATCCTTTTAGTCCTTTTAGTTTATTTAATTTAAGTGGAAACAATTTTTGAGGAGCAAAAAAGGTCCTCTTCCATGAAACACCATCTATATCTACTTTTTATACATTTTCAAAAGCCAGGTGGGTGCAAGTGTGCCCCTTGCACCCCTTTCCCGGCGCCCATGTACACTTTGTATTTCTTTTAAGCCGTTTCTGAGATATTGGTTATAACACTTATTATTATTACTAGGTAGAAAATAGGTTATCAAAAATAATTAATACGTTTTACTTTAAATAATCCTTATTTACATTTTAATTTATGGCGCAAAACCATTAGTAGAATTAAACCGAATCACGCAAATAAAGGTATACAATAATCCTATTTTAAAATTTTAGAAACAAACAGATATTTTAAAAATTAATCATTAAAAAATAAAAGCATAAAAATTGTAATCTGTCTAAAAATTAGCGGTGAAAATGTTCTTGCGGAATTAAAAAATATTTATAATAAAAAATATAAGCGAATACAGATAATGCAATAAGTTGAAGGGTTTCTTTTCCAAGACAACCAATGTCAAACTTTAAATATTTTCAGGAAATTGAAAAAACTTTAACAAACCTATATGATTAATTCTATATACGTTTTTGTAATATATTCGTAAATATGCATGTATTTCGCTCATTTAGATATATATTTAAAGGTTCTATAAGCTTTTGTTTTTTTTGTAAACTGGAAAAAAAAACTGGACATTTGCTGTTTTTGCCAAAAATTCAAAATTTAATGTACTGCAATTTTATTTACCAATTTATTAAATATAGAAATACACTTAAAAACTTATCCAAAAATCCATTTTATATTATTTACACCCGTCACTATCATAGTCATTATCTAAATTCTATGTCATTGTCAGCTTCAGCAACTTAATTTTTTTATAATGCCACACTACTTCGTGTTTTGAGCAAGGCTGACAGAGCCAAGACATTTATTATTTTCACATTGTTTACAGGCATTGGATTTATGTACAACAGTTTTAGCCCTTTAAAAAACTCTGGTTTTGTTCTAAATTAAGATAAAAACTTGACACTGGTTGTTTTTGCGAAAGTAGGCAGTATTCCAGTCGCATTATTTGACTGACTATGGCAGTTCTCGTTACAATAGTTGGTCAGGATGTGACAACGGAATTTTTACATGGGGTGGTGCGAACAGCAGAAAATTAGAAAAAAATGACATTGGTTGTTTTTGCTAAAAACGTGTAGGTAAGTGTAAACGGCGCAAAATAGCGAATTGCGATTTTCACTAGTAAGTTTGGCTTAAAATTAAAACCTTACAAATGGGAGTAAGTTCTTGGGTAAAACATACGGAAACATGAATTTTCATACGGCTAATTTGTTAAAAAATCTTTCCAATTTTATTAAAAATATATATAGGGTGATTCAAAAATCGATCACGAAACTCAAGGGGGTGATTGTACTTGACAAAATAAGGGTAGAGCTTCATATTTTTTTTCAAAGTGTCATTCGTTTTCGAGTTACAAGCCGTCAAAGTTTGACTTTTATTTTGGTTTTTTCGCCATATTGCATTTATTTTTTAACCAATCCAGTTGATATTTGGCACACAAATCGAGCTTTGCAGATTCTAAAATTTTAAGATAAAAGTACTTTTTTTAATACCAGAGGGCACTTTACCTAAAACTTAAAATTTATTTATGTCATAAGTGTTTTATTTTGATAGATATCGCTGAGCTGGGGGCGCCATTTTATAGACAATCAAAAACTTAAAAAATAAGGTACTTTTTCTTTAAGTCGATGAACCTCACCGTTTAGGCACCAATAGACATCAAAGTTTTCATCAATTTTAATCAAATTACCTACATACATACAGGGTGTCCAGTAACTTAACCGACAAACTTTACGGGGCAATTCTACAACAGAAAATAAGAAAAAACTTCATATAAACATATGTCCTAAACGTCTTGGTTTTGAACTATGGTATGTTAAATATTGAAAAAAACTTTTTTTCAAATTTTTAAACCGCCCGTAGTTTAAAAACTAAGGCGTTTAGGACATATGTTTATATGAAGTTTTTCTTATTTTTTGTTGTAGAATCGTTTGGTTAAGTTTGTCGGTTGAGTTACTGGACACCCTGTATGTATATAGGTAATTTGACTGAAATTGATGAAAACTGATGTCTATTGGTGCGTAAACGGTGAGGTTTATCGACTTTAATAAGGAGTACCTTATTTTATTAAGTTTTTGATTGTCTATAAAATGGTGCCCTTCACCTTTGCGATAGCTGTCAAAATAAAAAGTTATGATGTAAATAAATTTTAAGTTTTAGGTAAAGTGCTCTCTGGCGGTATAAAAAAATACTTTTATCTTAAAATTTTAGAATCTGCAAAGCTCGATTTGTGTGCCAAATATCAACTGAATTGGTTAAAAATAAGTGCAATAGGCGAAAAAATAAAAATCGAAATTTGACGGCTTGTAACTCGAAAACGAATGACACTTTGAAAAAAATATATGAAGCTCTACCCTTATTTTGTCAAGTAGAATCACCCCTTAGGTTTCGTGATCGATTTTGAATCACCCTGTAATATCAAAGTATGTTATCAAACTATCATCTATTTCAAACATTTCGCCAACCGCTTGTGAAGAAGAACTGTTTCATTTAGTTTTAACTAGTTTGATTCGCATACTTTTCTAATCTACTTACTACTTTTACTTCCCGTCCAAATATTCTAATTAAAATTCCATACGTGAACATTAATTTTTGAAATTTGAAGAGGTACTTTATATCAACTTTAAAAGTATAATTTAACATTAACGTTATCTATACAGGATAAAAGTGACACATAATTTTAATTAAATCATTTATAACCACGATATTCCGGTTTAAGTCATAATTTTCTTCTAGATCTTATAATGGATTTTCAGTTATTATTTTATTTTATCTTATTAATAATACTATTTAAGTTCGCACCATATAATAAAAACTTAATTTTCATAAAAAGCTCTGCAAGGTCTAAAACCTAAAATGGAACAAACAGATATTTTTTTTGTAGTGGTATACGAGGTACAGTGAAAAATTTGGATATTGCTTATTTTATACAGTAAGGATATCCAGGGCCGTATTAACTGTTAAAGGCGCCCTAGGCTAGAATTTCTGGAGCGCCTATTTACCACCAAGAAAATGTTTGAAGAGCAAAAAAAAGGTACTTTCCTAATAAAGTAAAGTGTCTTAGTGTTCTATATTGTTGGATTTGCTTTAGAATACTGCATTTAGAAATAATATGAAAGTGATATGGTCCTATTTTGGTTTTTGAGCTAGGGTGAAAAAGTAAAAAAGTGAAGTTTAGAACCCTCCAGTAAACAAGTTTAAAAAGATATAATCGATTTCGTATTTTCCTGAAAGTAAGTAAAGTATGAGGGGTGATTTTAGAATGATCATGGCACTCGAGATGTAAAATAAAAATTTAATTTAAAACTAAAATTTTACCAAAATTTGTTTTAAAAATATTGTATTTCGACTAAAAATGATCTGAAGAATCCAAAAACAAAAAATAAACAAAGTGTCCCATTTAAAAATCAAAAGTTTTAGTCAAACCGGAAGTCGTAAAATCCTATCGTATACACCTTAAAATTACTTTTTGTTAGTCTAACAACCCTACCAAATTTAGTCAGTATCAGTGCCGTATTATCCATTAGGCTGACTAGGCTACAGCCTAGGGCGCCACGAAAAAAAAGGCGCTAAACAGGGGAGTAATAGGCGCTAGACAGGGAAGTTTTTAAAAAGTGTAGATCGGGTGGGTATTAGAACAAGTTTCTCTTTGAAATAAATGAAATAGGGGCGAAAAGGAGGGAATGTTTTTTTGGTAATCAAATTTTATTTCGGGTGGTGAAGTAAGGCGTCTGGCACTGAAAATAGGCGCTACGGAGAACTTTTTTTGCTCTTCAAAAATTTTTTAGTACAAAATAGGCGCTCCCAGAATTCTAGCCTAGGGCGCCTCATACAGTTAATACGGTTCTGGTCAGTATCGATAAAGAAATAAAAAAATGGCAGCCGGAAAGTGATCTTGTGGGCACCCGGTATAACGTTTTCGTTATTTTATGTAGTAACCTCATATTAAAACCAAATGGCTGATGCATATTTCCTTTGTAACGACGAAAACCCAATTCCAAATATGCGGAGTGGCCCCAAAGCCATCGAAAGGTGAAAGGTTCAAGGATTTTATAGGAAACCTATCTATAAAGTGTCACTTTACGTTTCGATAAGCATTCAAAATTGTCAAATCTAGCATCTATTCGGACTATATATCATCAATAAATGGCGATGCATTGGGCCATTACGTCTAGTAAACGATTAGTGTGCTCTGATGCTTAGGTTTTATCGCTTTTGTGGTAAACGGAAATTGACGGCCATTATACAAAATATGCACAATACCTGTTTGGGGACATTAGGGTCGTGCAAGCCATAGAAATAAAATGATTATCCCTTATCGCAGTGAGTTTGTCGGATATGTGGTATCAAAATTTAGAAAGGATTTTACGTTTGAAAATTGTAAAATTCACCACACTGTTAACCAATGATATCCCAGAAAAACGTTATTTTTATGTTTCAATTTCTACCACAGCCCGGAATTGTGGTGACGTCGGAACTACGGAACAAAGTTTTTGAGATAAAATCGGGATTCTCTGAAGTACTTAAAGGCAATAAAATAATTATTAAAAATTTTCTCGGAGAGGAGGCCCAATGACAAATAAGTAAGAAAACAAGATTGTTTTGTGAAAGTTATTATTACTTTATTATATTGTGTAAGAGCAGAATAGTTCTTCATAATGTATAAAAGTTTTAATTTTCATAAAATGTTAAATAAACTGTCTGGAGAAAAGCCAAATAATATTTAATTTTAATTTAACCTCCCAGAAAACAAATAAAGCATAACATACTTCATTATATGGCTAAACATTTTTTACTATTCTTATTATCTGGTTAAGATACCTAATAGGTGTATTTTTACCAGTTAATGTTTCATTTTCATTTTCATCAGACATTTCATTTTTAATTTTTTTTTTTTTCATTTTTCTAACAAGTTTATCAGTAAGTTTTTAGGTAAAGTGTTTACCACATTTTTGGTAAACTATTTACCACATTTTTAGACGCAACCATTGGCCCAGTTCTCGTCTGGCGTTTTGTTAAGATTTTATTTTATTGGATTAAAATAATTTCAACCGAGTGCTAATGAATCTTTGTTTATAGATTGAAACCTTTGTATTGTAAGTAACTTAATATTAAATATTTTATTATTATATTTCTTTTAAAAGCAATAATAACTTTTATTATATTGTATAAGAGCAGAATAGTTCTTCATAATGTATATAAGTTTTAATTTTCAAAAAATGTTAAATAAACTTTTTAATTTTATTCTGTAGAAAAGCCAAATAATATTTTGTTTAAATTTAATCCCCCAGAAAACAAATAAAGCATAAAATATTTTAAGATTGTGTCAGTGAACCTGATCGCCTCCGAATAGTTACGAATATCGGATAAGTAATAAAACAGGATTGTGTGAGTGTTTATAAAATTGTTTATTGAACTAACCAGAACTAACCCAATAGCCTCCAAATAGGCACGAATATCGAATAAGGTTTTTAATAACATTTGATTTTCTTACACACGTTTACGTATTACGTTTTATGTATTTTGTAGGCAGTTTGGCCAGTAATTTGACGGGTGGGTAAGGGGAGTGAAGGACCTGTAAAGACGGTTCACCAAAAGAAGTTTTGGTACGCAGTTCTGACACACATTTAAAACTGTCCGCAGTTCCGACGCACCAGTAACTGTAAATAGAATTACTACCGGTTTCTAAAAACGTCAGTTTATGAATGCAATACAGAGTGTTTCACAACTTATTCGACAAATTTTAAGAGCTAATTCTACAATAAAAATATGAAAAAAAACTTACTATAAAATATGTCCTAAAGGTCTTAGTTTTGGAACTACAGGGTATTAAAATTTTTATAAAAATTGTGTTTTTTACAGTATATTTTATACCAATGTGGATATTTTGGGAAAACTAGGAGCACGCCTCCTATGCACCAGAAGACATTTTTTGGCATATAAGACATTTTTTTACCATTGTCTTTCATGAGGTGTTTGGGGAATATATTTTTAAGAAAAAAATGCGTGTGCCACTGCATTTTCCAAAATAAAAATATTTTTTTAAATTCCTATTTACTTTAACACAAATTTGAGCTCTTGACTTTTTACATTTAATGCAATGTTTTAATGTTTGTAAATAAATAAAAACCATTTCTCGGCATGGTCAAATACCCATCTAATTAAAGAATAAATATTGAAGGTAATTTTTCACTATATAATTTGATATTATCCAGACGAAATGACCGTGCCGAGAAATGGTTTTTATTTATTTACGCGAAAACCGTGAATCAAATGAAAAAAAATCAAGAAATCAAATTTGTGTCAAACTAAATGAGAATTTTAAAACAAATTTTTACTTTTAAAAATGCAGTGGCGTACCATTTTTTTCCTTAAAAAATATTTACCCTAAGCCCCTTACGAACGACACTGGTAATATTTTTTCTCGTATGCCACAAAATGTGTTTTGGTGCATAAGACGTTCCCCAAAATTTTTCAAAATAACTAAACTGGTATAAAAGTTATTTTAAAGAAAAACACATTTTTTTTTAAATTTAACACCTTGTAGTTCAAAAACTAAGACGTTTTGGACATATTTCATATGAAGTTTTTGTCATATTTTTTATTGTAGAATCAGCCCTTAAAGTTTGTCCGATAAATTGTGAAACACCCTGTATAATTTGGTAATTTTGAATTTCAGAAGTTGGGACCATCGTTACATATAAAGCAACTAAAAACAAACACTACGACATTGTTCAATAATCAAATTTTTTGTGGTCAATAAACCACAAGATCACAGAAAATTAAATACCAATTATAAGAAGCACAAAATTTGACACAAACAGATGAATAAAATTAATAAAAAAAAACAACAGTTAAATAAAATTATTTAGTCCATGCGAATAATACGTCCACTCAACAAAACTCACCGAGACATCCGAAATTCGTAGATATATTATAATCAATGGTCGCATTCTTTAAAATTTACAGTAAGTTGTGATAGGTAATAAAAATTATAGAGATTTTAGCGTTAAATTTAAATTAAAGTTTAAAAAAATGTTTCTATTTAAATTATGGTTGACATTACTAAGTGCTCGGTTAATTTACAAATGAGGCTTCCACTTTAGCTGTACCGGTCGGATATTACTATGGAGGTAAGTGCAAAACTTATAGAATAAGGAGCGGGGTTAAAACATGGTTTTGACGCATTTTATACACCTTTAAAAATTTATAATATTTAAATAATATGTCGTACTTACTTAAATATCTGTTTGGTATCCAACGTAGGTAGCCTTATATGGTTACCAACAGGGGCTTTGGGCTCTGGAGAGCTATTTGAGGCATTGTTGGACCCTTTACTAAGATCCAGGGGTTGTTCGCCGCCGCCGCTGTGTTTGTCCACGTCAGCGGCAGCGGGAGCGGTTTGAAACTGTCGCGCAATATTGGCCATATACCTAAAAAATAGGCAATCAGAAATAAAGACGTTTTTATAAAGTAGTTTACATACGCTTAAACGCAAACTATAACCACTATCGTTTCGATCAATAAATCGAATTGGTTTAAAATTAACTGATCTGGAAAGGGGTGTACTCGAGTTACTAGACGGCGATAAGATAATAATAAAATTTTAAATTTGAAGTTTTTGAGTTGCTAGACATAGACGAGTGAGTTGCTAGAAAAAGATTGATTAGTTCCTAGACGGTAATAAACGCAACAATGCAATTCAATAAAATATCTTGTAAAACGAATGCTTTATAAGGTTTTTTCTGTTTTGCTTTATTTTGCATTAAAATCCACTTATTTTAATAAGTACCATATATATTTGAAATATGCATTATTATTATTGTAGTCTTGGGTTTATTTAAGGAACTAAAAAAATGATTTGCTTACCAGAACTAACCATTTGTAATTCCCTAAAACTGTTTTAATTACCCTGTCGGACACCTGGTTTACGGCGCGGTGTCAAAATTTCTTCTAACATAATTTGACCCTTCGATTACCTTAGGTACAAACACAACTTGGTGTCGATAGTTCGCCCGTCGATTTTTACCTAACTCTCTGGCGTATTTTCCACCGTATTTGAAAAATTTTGATCATTTTGCAAAAGTTATAATTCGTTAGAAAATTTCATTATATTCACGGTAAAAATACAAAAAGAGGATTAGCTTTTGATACTTGATTTTTTTATGAGGAGGGGTACAGTTAAAAAACAACTTTTCTCAGTTTTTATATTTATATTGACAATATTATCAATGACAGTGAGGTCACATCTGGGTTACGTCTAGGAACTCAACCACGTCACCGTCTAGCAACTCAACTATGTCCGCCGAGCAATTCAACAATCTTAATCTGTTTTATCTGGATTCGTCTAGCAACTCGAGTACACCGTTGGAAAGTGATTTAGATACAGGATTATTTTGTAACAGGTTAGAAGATTCACTACATAAATTTTTAAAATATTTCATTTAAGACATTTAGTTACTTTTGAGTTATAGAGATACTAGCCGACCCGTGCCCACTTCGTTGGGGGTTAATTATATTTTCCTTTGAACTTCAATCATAATAAAATATAACCTATAGTACTCCTAAATAGCATAGCTTTCTGATTGTGAAAGAATTTTTATGATCGGTTCAGTATTTCCGAAGATTAGCCCTTACAAAGAAACAAAGTTACAAATTTTACTCCATTATAATATAAGTATAGGTAAATATGGACTTTTAGTCACATATGCAGGAAAAGAGCTTAGCTAGGATATTCTTCAGGAGAGGTCGGCACTATAGGAATTTATGCAGTTATCTGGATATATAGAAAAAAATTATTATCAATTACCAAAGTCCCGTTTAATGTCCCCCATTTAAATCTAGGTTAAAATTTTATATCAAAAAATAAATTATTATTATCATATTTTAGTAAAATGTAAGATATTACAATAGGTAATAGTTATTAGTTAGGTAGTAGTTATTTAAAAATAACGACCGTGGTGGCACTACCGCGTTGTCTAAAAGGTACTGTGAAATGCATAACTGCATGTTTCAGTGCTTGGACAACGTTGACGGAACAGGGGTAATGATGGGTTAAACATATAATAATCTGGCACCCACGGTACTCTGGTATTTAGGCATATGCCTTCGTGGGATGTCAAAAGATAAAAAAATATGTACTTCATTTTCTTAAATGATAAATATTTTACAAAAACTCTTTAAAATATATTAGGTATTTTTAAAATAAGATAAGGTTGGCAAAAAAACTACGGTATTAATTTTGTCGCGTCGAAAAACCTTAAAATTTTTATTTTTTGCATAACCGAGAGTAATATGATAGATATTTATTTCTATAAAGTTACTTGACAAGTCTTTTAATAAACCCATATTAAATACCGAACTGGTTTACTGATGAGTACGGCTTACCTTATTCGTTTTACATAATTTAATTTAAAATATTTTATTCATTTTCATCAAAACGCAGAAAAAACATGGTTACCAACAAATAAACATATTAAAAAAGGATAAATGTTGTAATTAATTAATACAAAAATCAATTTTGCTCATGTAAAAACAAATATGATTAACGAAATCGACCTTCTTTAAATAAAATAAAAATATGTAGATAAAGATGTAGTATGCAAAGGCATTTTTTTCAAAAATAATAAAAACTTTTAGATAAAGATCCGAAAAGGAAGACACCTTAAGTCATCTATTTACCGGATAAAAACTTTTTGTATTAAGATAGTGTTGATAGGATTGCCTTAAAAATACTGGTCAAGGATATGATTCATTAAAAAATAAAATACAATTTTTTTGAGAATCCCTGTATATTTTTGAATTTTAAACTTTTAAAGCATATTTTGGTACATTCTGTATTATTTAAAAAAAATATATTTTATTCACTGGTATCAGCATGCATTTAAAAAATAGAGGCTGCAATTGTACTAGGTGTGTCAAAAATTTTGGGTTTTTTTTTTTTTTTAATTAAATGTAGCCTTATCCATTTTTTTTGGCAACCGTATGGCAATACCTTTGTTTAAGTTCTATCAAGTATATTGGATCTCATACTATTGTTTTAGAATAGTGTTATTTACGTCTCGATATTTCTATTTCATCTTTTATATTTTAACACAGCTTACAAAAATTCAGTATGAGTTTTAAGTCATTTATGCATTAACATCAATATATTCTTAGTAAGACACTTACCAATTATGCGTCAACATACTCGGCGCATAAAAAGGCAGAGGCGGTGCGCCAGGTGGTACACCGGGTGGTGTTCCAGCGCCGGTCAACGCCGCAACTGCCAGCGCAACGTCTACTGATGTCATATTGGGTGGCAAGTTAGCTGCGTTTAGGTGGTTGGGTATTCTTGGTGGCGGTGTTGGCGATGAGTGAGACTGACCGTCACCTTCGTCGCCGCTTCTACCACCACTGTCCGATGAGTCCGAGTCCGATTGGCGGGGACTCTGAAACAAAAAAGGATATATGTTATTTTTTTACAAAGACAACAAAGCCTATTACAAAAATGTTTTGTGTTTTATATAAAAAAATATTTTATTTTGCCCATAACGTAGACAGAATATAAAAAAGGTGTTTGATAAATATAGTTTTTTTTAATTGTCGACCATTACGGTGTTTTCCCATTTGGGGCATTGTCGTCAGGGGCACGATTTAAAATTTACCTGTTTTTTTTCTTGTTTGGGACACTACAATAAATTGTACCTGAACGACTCTAATTAACCGACTTTAGTATTCCCGTTACGGGCACTCGTCTGAACTAATAATGGCAGTGGTGATTTCGAGCTAAAAACTTAACGTATCTACGCCTTTGCCAAAAATTTATCAAGAAGAGCTAACTAAAGCTCAGAACAAAGAACTGGATTTTATTACCGAAGTTCTGATGTCAAGATTCTTAAATTAGTATCAGTCTTATTGTATTACAATAGTTGTATTATTATTAGAGAGTATAGGTGAAGGGTCTGGTAAGTTCTGGTAAGCAAATCCTTTTTTTTATTTCTGGATTTTTTCTATTTCCTAATTAAAAATCTTAGGCATTAGTGCCCCAAACGGGAATGCAAGTATATATTCGCAGGTCAATTATAGAATCGTGTCCCAAACGAGAAAAAAACAGGTACATTTTCAATCGTGCCCCTAACGGGAACAGACCATTATTACAGTCTATGAAATCACTTTAACTTGTAAATTATTTTTGCTGTTAAACAGATTAGTACTAACAATAAATTAATCATTCATTATAAGAGGCTTAAATAAAATTTTGAACATTAGTTTAACTATGGTGCGGGTATTGGCCATCACCTGCCGCTGCTGCTTTAAAACCTTGGTAGGGGGTTCCTTTTGACGAGTTTCCACGAATATTCATTCCTTTATATATGGAAGCGGCACTTTCACCCAGCCTGTCAATGTCAAATGTTTTGGGTGTTGGACTGAGCAAACGCGTCATTTTTTTGTCGGACAGGTTTACCACGTTATTTTACGTGCAATTTTCAAACATAGTGCCAAAATTGTAAGGGTAACAGTTACGAAACCCGCCCAAATCGATACCCAAAACATGTCCAAGGGTCTTATGGTTTCGTGACTGTAGAGCAAGGTGCAAATTGAGACACGTATAATACGGGCGACGCGACGTAACACAGCACGTACTTTTGTGACTTATGAAATTAAATTATACATCGCAAATTAACTAGCGACGCGTCTAATCGCGTTGATTTTTGTGACAGTGACATAGTTTCTCGCGTCGCACGCGTTAGACGCCTAAGACAAGCCGCAAATTGAGAAACGTATAACGCGTGCGACGCGACGCAACACAGCACGTACTTCGGTAACTTATGAATTTAAATTTTACAGCGCAAATTAACTAGCGACGCGTCTACTCGAAAAGATTTTAATTTTTGTGACAGTGACATAGTTTCTAGCGTCGCACGCGTAAGACGCGTCTCAAATTGCGACTTGCATTAGGCAAGGCGCAAATTGAGAAACGTTTAACGCGTGCGCCGCGACGCAACACAGCACGTACTTCTGTAACTAATGAAATTAAATTATACAGCGCAAAATGACTAGCGACGCGTCTTTTCGAAAAGACGTTAATTTTTGTGACAGTGACATAGTTTCTCGCGTCGCATGCATTAGACGCGTCTCAATTTGCATTGGCCTTAGGCAAGGCGCAAATAGAGAAACGTTTAACGTGTGCGACGCGACGCAACACATCACGTACTTCTGTAACTTTTGAAATTAAATTATACAGCGCAAATTAACTAGCGACGCGTCTACTCGAAAAGACGTTTATTTTTGTGACAGTGACATAGTTTCTCCCGTCGCACGCGTTAGACGCGTCTCAATTTGCGGCTTGCCTTAGGCAAGGCGCAAATTGAGAAACGTTTACCTCGTGCGACGCGACGCAACACAGCACGTACTTTTGTAACTTATGAAATTAAATTATACAGCGCAAATTAACTAGCGACGCGTCTACTCGAAAAGACGTTAATTTTTGTGACAGTGACATAGTTTCTCGCGCGGGCCGCATTAAGGTATGAGGCGCCTAGGCTAGAATTCATGAGCGCCTATTTGCCTACTAAAAATTTTTGAAGAACAAAAAAAAAAGGTCCGCATTCCATTTCAGTCTAAAAACATGGCATTCTCTCCTTGTCGCGTCTATTCGACTTGTAACCCCACAGCAAAATTTGTTCTAATCCCCACTCACTTAATTTTTCCTTCTGTTAGAAATTTACCTTATACGGCGCCTATTAACTCACCTGTCTGGCGCCTACTTTTTCATGGTGCCCTAGGCTGTAGCCTAGTCAGCCTAATGGATAATACGGCACTGTTCTCGCGTCGCACGCGTTAGACGTGTCTCAATTTGCGGCTTGCTCTAATACTTGCGATTTTTGGCACAATTGTTTAAAAATCGCAAGTAAAACATTGTGGTAAACTTGTCCGACCAAAAGTGACTCGTTTGCCCAGTCCAACACTCGAAACATTTGTCACTGACAGGGTGAGTTAAATATTCGTGTAGACTCGTCAAAAGAAACCCCTAAAAACTTTTTAAAAGTGTTATTATCATAAAGTCAATTTTATTACTGGCCCAGGGATTATAATCAATTTATTAACAAAAAACTACCATGTGTGAAAAACATAAACCATTTTCGTATCACCTTATTATTTACACTACACCCTATATACCTAATTTCCTCGATGCCTTACAACAGCTTAAAATGGATTATTGTTCCGGTTGAGATGCGGTTCATTTTGCCAAAACTAACTAAACGTAAATAATGGGGTTCAATATTGCATTTATCTCGCTTTAGCCAATAATTTTATTTTAGATAATCAGTTAACTAGGCCATTTACGCCTAGGTAATTTGCCGCGCTTGTGTTGATCGTTGTAATTTAAGAACGGTTTCGGGTTTTAAGCACGCTGATCTGGACTGAATAGAGGCCACGGTAGGCTAAAGATATAACTGGTATTTAGCTTTTTTTTGCGTATTATTTTATAATTCGGTCTAATATTTGTTATAAGTAAATAAATAGGTGGTATTTATTATTTATATTATTTTATGCATTTATTCGTGTGCTACAAAGAAAATTAGGTACATATTTGTAAAACATGAACTTGTCATTAGTGCCGAATCAAAGTTTTTGTTCTAGTGAAGCCAAAAGTTACATTTGAACCCTTGTGATGATACTTATACCGAGTGTCAATGAATTTATAAGACAAACTATAACTCCTAGAATGTTATACATATCAACATGAGAGTAAGTAAAGGTAAATGGTATGGAAATGCAGAGTTTTGAAAAAAGTGAAATTGCCATTTTTTATTAATATTTTTTTTTTTAAGTACAAACGTACAAGTTTATTCACTAAAGTAGGATTTATTAACTTAAACTTTATTTTTTAAGTCAAAATAAGACGTATTTTTAAGTTTATGTAAAACATGTGAAAACTTGTCTTTAGTTATAGAGAACATGATTAGGATCAATACATTTTACCATTCCTAAATATTTTATCCTTTTTGGTTTGTCAAAATATTTGGAAGATTTTTAAAAATTAACCATTGCAACTACAGGTGTACTGGAGAAAACCTATTTTTTAAAATTGCTCCGATTGTCAAAAAAAAAACAAAAATATTATCTTATTATTTTTTATTTTTTTATCTTTGGACAAACCACGAAGGCTAAATAAGCCTAAATACTAACGTACCGTGGGTGTCTTAAGCGAGGTAAGGGGGTGTTTGTTGTCACGGGCCTTAAATACTTGAAGATTTGGGGGGAAGGAAAAACCTTCGCGGGGAGCAGGTTCCACATTCTACAAAACTGTAAAATGTATTTTTCCACAGCAAAATGTAATTTTGGCATATTATACATTTTTTTGTGTAAAAATATCATTACAAAGGAGTAAAATTCCGTTGTAAATATACATAATTTTTCAGTGCACTAATACATTTTTTGTGAAATTACACATTGGGTCAATGGTTATATGTAGCCACAGTCATATGTGTAAAATTACTTATTGGAAGTTATATTACATTAATTTTGATATTGTGGCATTCTAAACATATGTTGTGTAAAAATACCATCACAAAAGGAGTAAAATTCCGTTGTAAATATACATAATTTTTTCAGTGCACTAATACATTTTTTTGTGAAAAGTACACATTTGGTTAATGGTTATATGTAGCCACAGTCATATGTGTAAAATTACTTATTGGAAGTTATATTACATTAATTTTAATGTAATTTTGGCATTTAAACATATGTGTGTAAAAATACCATCACAAAAGAGTAAAATTCCGTTGTAAATATACATAATTTTTCAGTGTACTATATCCACTATTAGGGTGATTTTAAACCTTTCTATTACACCTCGTATACTTCTAGATAAAGAAATATTTTTTAGTAAAATAACAAGTTTTTTAAATTTAACATAAGCAGATAATAAAAAGTATTTTTTTCGAAATCCATAAACGATCTGTTTACGTATATCACTACTTATTAGACCCTAACCTTCACAACAATAAACTAACTAATGAGCTCAGTCATTTGCTGCTTAATTGATCTTACTTGGATAACTAATTGTTAAAGCCGATTTTTACAGAATAATAACAGGTAAATTATTGCTTAGTAAAACATCAATATTTACCTATCTATTTATTTATTGTTATTCGTAGAACTAACCTACCGCAATAACAAATAAGTTTTTCGAGTTTGAAGTTTTAAGGTTAGTGTTGCTATTTCCTCTACTCTCCGTGTCGTTTCCCTTTTTCAAGGACACTCATGGACAAGAAAATCGGATAAACATTTTTTAAATTCAATCTTAAATAACTTTATGGGTTTTTAACCGATTATGATTATCTTCTGGTCCAGTTGGAGCTTCTTTCATTAAAAGTATTATTTAATATGGGTATTGCAAAAGTTTTATAGGATTTGGTGTTATACAGAGAATAGCCAAATGTTGCCGAACACCCTATGGAATCATTTAAAGTCACAATGTTTTATTAGTGTACTGGATTTCAAAGCTACCATCTCCATCTTTTCTTAATATTTCTTGTTTTTTTTTTATTTTTATTAGTATTTTTATTTTAAAAGGAAATACAAAATAAGTAGAGGTAATTTTAACATATATAGTTATAAGGTTTGTTCCAGCAGAATGTTGAAAACATGTCAGCAACAATCGTAAACGTAGAAATTGTTACAAACATTAGTCAGAAATGTTGGCAACAGTTTTCTGCTGGAACGAAAAATTAACAAGGCGTGCATACTGCTTATACGTCAATACAAGAAAGGTATGTTAAAAATTGTCAGTAATGTTTGAAGAAAGTTTGCAAACTTTTCAAACAGTTTCCAACATTTTAAAACTACTGCTGGAACAACAAACAATTGTATAATGTTAGAAACATGGCCCTGCTGGAACGACAAATTTGACGTGCGCAGAATCCAAACGGTTGCAAACATTTCTGACAGCCTGCTGGAACAAACCTATTGTTTCCTATTTGGCAACATTTAAAAGATTTTTTAAATTAATTCTTTTATGGTTTTTGTGACTCTTATTGGTAATAAAAATTATTTAAAAGTAATACCTATTTGCCGGCCCGTACGCAAAAATGAATTCTAGGGGGCAAAGAAAGTAACAAAAACAACTTTATCAACGTGAAATAATTAAAGAGCAAAAAAAAAAGTCCTCACCTGCCTACAAAGTACCAGAATAAGCATACTTCAATCTGCCAATAAAAAATTTTGGGGTGCTAAACAACAAAGGCCTTACCTACACACCTACCAAAAATAAACATATTTCCATTTGCGAATAAAAATATTGAAGAGCAAAAGAAAAGGTAAAAAGGTCCCTCTCACCCGCCACTATCAAAATACCTAAACATCACCTTATTACTTTTCTTCTTTTCGGGAAGGGGGCAAAAACAGGCCAGTAATATTCTATTTTATATTGTTTACACAGAAATCAGGCCTCAGATTACCCGCACGCTTTCGCCGAAAAGCCAATCCACACAACTCCTGGGGTTATTAAAAATTTTGCTGAAATAAAAACATCCCTGTCCATGAAATAGACGGGGGACATTATTTTAAAACATAATTCTATGTTTCCTTTTTATGTTGTTGGTTCATATAAATGTGTGTTTTTTTTTAATATAACGGTTTAGTTTCTTGTAAATTAAATAACAGAAGTACCTGTTGGGACGTCCTTTACTTTGTAAATTAGTGACGTTTGAAAGAGATATTTTTAGCCTTGGTCTGTGAAGTGCAAGCGAAAATTATAACTGTCCAATACAAAAGTTTTGCGGAAAATAAATGACCACGTAACCTTTTTCAAGATTAGTCGTTATTACTTGTTTTGTTTTTGTCATTAAGGATTCTTATCACTACGTTTATATCAAGTACTGAAGCCGTAGCTAAAAAACAAAGCGGCTTTAAAACGATTTCAAGTCTACATGTTTATTTTGCGTATTTAAAAGTCGATTGCAATCGAAGTCACATCAGCCATCATACGCAGGCGGCAGTTTTGCATCCAACTTCATTGTAGAAATAAATGAAAAAAACCAACCCCTCACTTTTTTAATTCTTGTCCCGTTTGGGTGTGCTGGGTTATTGTGTGCGTGTTTTAAAGTTTTTTAACCTGTTTCTATTCATAGTTTTTATAAAAATGTGTTAAAATCATAAATACGTGAAATGAGACTGATGACGTTCGAGGAAGCATTCATCTGAAGCTAGCAGTTATTAAGCCCGCTTAAATCGTTTATATCGTGTTTCTAATCGGCTTCAGAAGTCAACCCTACTTATTTTCAGGCTTGACTTGGACGATTCAAGTCACTTTTAAGCGCGTTTATATCGCTTTTTCAAGCCACTTTTAAAAGCCGCTTTAACTCAAGCTAGCTTCAACTATTTGATATAAACTTAGTAAAAGGCTAAGAATTTAGACTTTTTAACTTTATTTATAGCAAGGCTCAAAAATAAAAGTTCCTTGATATTCATACATATGATTTAATATACACATTCAGCCAAAATAAAATGATCATAGTCAATAATTTGAAATAAGATGGTCTAATGCGTCTGGAATATTCACAAATACAGATTAGACAAGGAATCTCGGCACTTTTGTTGTTTAAAAGATAATTATTTTACTGCCAAAATATATAAAAGTTATTTAATTATATTATATAGGTATTTTAAATTACACAAATTGTAAAAACCTAATTATATTCGTGCATGATAGAGGGTCACAATAAAAATGTTGGCCAAGGTTGTTGCGTTTATTTACTCTATGGATAATTACTATTTAAAAAACCATTAGGAAGTAGTTGATTGAGAATAACCGCAAATAATTTCCTCCTAGGAAAATAATATTTTTATTTGCCTATATTTACATATAAATTTTCATGCCATCTAAAATCTTTAATAGGCATTTAAATATAAGTAACCACATTTTGCTAGTTTATTTAAATACTAACAAAGCCATAATAATAATAGTATTTTTTAACTATTTGCATAATAAATACTTCAACGATTTAAGCACTTAATTATTATCATCAATCGAGAAAACTTAAGGTAAGTATCTAATTTGTTATTTGAATAAACACATTATTATGTCAACAAAAACTTATACAAAAAAAATATTATCAAAAATAATTCTTCCCTAAAAAACTAAATAGTTTAATACAATTTAAATATATGTGTTTTATGAAAACTATTATATGTTATTGCATCACAAGAAATTTTTGACATACAAATAAAAATAGTTTTTACTAGTGTTCCATGAGGGCTTAAGGTAAATATTTTTTAAGCAAAAATAGTACGCAACTGAATTTTCCTAAGCGAAAAATATTTCCTAATATTCTTTGTTTAATTTATAACAAATTTGATCTTTGACTTTTTTATTTAATGTGCGATTTTTGCGTAAATAAATATAAACCATTTCTCGGCATGGTCGTTAATACAATAAAAAATTCCCTTCTCAATTTATTCCTTAATTAGATTTATATTTATTTACGCAAAAACCGTACATTAAATTTAAAATAAGTCAAGAAAATTTGTTTCAAACTACACGAGTACTTTAAAAAGCATTTTATTTTGAAAAATTCAGAGTAGTACCATTTTTTTCCTTAAAAAAATATATACATTAAACTCCTCATGGACGATACAGGTATTTTTTTTCTTATCTGCCAAAAAAAGGCTTCTGATGCATAGGAAAGGTTTCCCAATTTTTTAAAATATACATATCTGAATGGGTATAAAATTTATTATAAAGAAAAAAAATAAAAACTTTTAACACACCGTATTTCAAAAACTATGACGTTTAGGACATACGTTCATGTGAAGTTTTTTCTTCCAATTTTTCATTATAGAATTACCCCTTAAAGCTTGTCAGTAGAGTTACTCGACACCCTGTATAAATATTTTGTGATATTTAGGGTAAATAATAAATTGCCTATAAGGAATATATTATGTATGTAAGTATTTAAAGTTAACAAAAATAAAAATTAATAATTAAATTATCCTAATTGAAAATCCTAACTTCATTGCTGGAAACCTAAACAATTTTTAAATCATATTGTCCAAACTGGCCTCTATACTTTAAAAATGTAAAAACATCATTTCTTTTAGATGTCTAACATTAGCTTTGTTCGCGGGTCTAGTAATGAACCGATTCTGAACCAGAACCGAACTGGTTTAGAATTGTTTTAAAGCGCATGTCTAGTTATTTATAAGTTCGAAATTTTTATTTACCGCGAACGATTTTCTATACAGCTGAGGATGTATTCTAACCTAGCCTTTTGATTAGGATTTTTTATGGTTAAATTGGATACTACACACAAAAAAATTAAATTCAAACAAAAAGGTAAATTGTTATACTGTCGAAAGCCACTCGAGGTCTCTCGGCGGAAGACGAGGGATTCCCTGCCTCTTCTCGTTTTTAACATAAGTATGTTTATTTAACTAAAGTTAAAATTCAAACAACAAGAAATGGTGGAATCTTCTAATAATATCTATATTTTTTAATTCAATCTTTATTTATTTTATTGCATACATACATTCATACGGATTACAATTAAAAATCCTTTGTTTATATACGCTCAGAATCACAAAAATATATATAAAAAAAAATATTCAACAGGTATATATTAACCCACATAAAAAGTGGCAGAAACAAATAAGTTGTAATACAACGGTTTATATCTGTACAACAAAAACAGAAAACAGCTGACCATTTGTTCCAACAAAAATCCCAGGACTGCTAATCAGGTTACGAACCGGTAACGAACTGATTCCATTGTAACCTGCGAACATAGAACTGTTACTTAAAGTTCAGGATTTTACTAACCGCGAACGCTGCTTTTTACTGCGCATGCGAATAGTCCCAGAACCGGTTCAGAATCAAACCCACGAACAAAGCTATTTTAGTCTATCCATTAATACTTTTAAGGTGCCACTTTTTACCAGCCCATTATTACCCTTTAAGCTGCTACCTGCCCCTAGTAAATGGTTCAAAACAGGCAATCTATGGTTTAAAGGTGTTTAACAATTATTGTCAACTGGCACAAATAAATGCAATTAAAAGTAAATCAGACAAATGTTGTAGCAATGAATAATAATAATTAGATTTATCTTTCATATCAGGTAAAGAGACAAGATAGTTAAAAACACTTTCTTGTGTGATTAGTACACACAGAGTCTGTATCCCGTAAACAGTTTTTTTCTTATTATTATTTTAATTAATATTTTTCTATAAGCTCATCTTTTTTATGATCAAAATAACTTTAGGTTTCGGATTTTGCTATAAAAATTTTTATTGTATTTTCTTTTGTTATATTAATTTAGGGAGGTAGCACTTTCTTGATCAAAATTATAAATTGGTAAGTAGCAGTTAATAAATAATTTACCTGATTAAACGTCGGCATAGTATTTTTGCCAAATAGTCATAACTAATATAATAAACAGAATATGTTATGCTAACAATAAATTAAGGATTTTTTTAATAACAGCGAAGTATTTACCAACTAATAATTTTTATCAAGAAAGTGCTACCTTTCTCGGTTGATATAACAAAAGAAAAAAATTGTTAAGTTTAATAGCAAAATTCAATTTTAAAATTCGTTACGTAAGAACTATAACAGTAATCAAGTCAATAAATACTATTAAATAATTTGTTTGCATGGCCTACTGTCAAATTTATTATGTGAACTATAAAAATTAGGAATTTTGTCGTTGTTTAATAAAAAAATGTGTAAAAAAACAATAGTATATTACATTACAAGTGTGGAAAATGACTAATTCCACACGA
The DNA here is from genome assembly GCA_014170235.1 of Listronotus bonariensis. Classification (NCBI taxonomy): domain Eukaryota; kingdom Metazoa; phylum Arthropoda; class Insecta; order Coleoptera; family Curculionidae; genus Listronotus; species Listronotus bonariensis. The sequence continues at coordinate 12,927 of JACEGR010003810.1, read as the reverse complement.
GTGGGAATATTGTAGCACGAGGCGTAAGCCGAGTGCGACAAACCCACGAGTGTAAAAAGTAATTTTCACACGAGTACTGTACACTATTTTTCCTACGACCACAAATTATTCACAAAAAAAACAAGTTTTTCTTTACAGAAAAAATAAAAAACCATTGAGAACTTTGCAACACTAGGGTGATTTTTACTTTGTAACACTAGTGTGATATGTACTTTTCCTCACTGCTATATTATACTGTTTTGACAATATTTTTACATCGAAAATCACCTACCTAGAAGCAATATATAACTCTTATTATTTTGGAATTTAAAAAGGCCCTCACTTAATAAAAATTGTATGGTTTGGTTAGGTAATAACGGTAATAGTTTAATACGGTTTTCTGCTATTTTAAGGGTTTTTTAAAATTATTGATACTTACATATTTTAGACACTCTTCTAAATAAAATGTAAGTGGCGCATATCCAAAATATTCCGTTTTTTAAAAAATATCAGTAAATAAACTTACGGGACCGGGGAGTGAAAAGGGGTGCTGGGTGGGGTAAAATTTCTAAAACGATGAACATCACATGTAAAATTAAGTAAAAATTACATTTTCTCCTCATATTCTTAAGAAAAATATAAAAATATGAAAATTGTAAATGCATAACCTAAAGTCCTAAAAGTAAGAAAAAAACGACTACTAACCGTCAGTTATACCATGCAAAATATGGAAAGCATTTGGCAACGTCGGAAGGGTCTGATTCTATTTATGAATGGATAAAAGAAAGTGGATTCATAAAGTGTGAATAAGCCACAGGTTTAATTAAGGGATAAAAAAAAGATTTAACTAGTTGTTTGAGTACGCGAAGACAGAGAGAAAGGAATTTGATCTATAGGAATTTTTCTCTGGCGCTTTAGGTCGAACGGTCAAGCGGCAAGGCTGCCTCTATAAAGTGCGTACACAAAGGTTGGAAGGAGATTTTTAATTTGATCTACTTACCTGACAACACTGTGCCACTGAGCGAGCAGTCAGTGAAAGTTGTTTTTTGTGGTTATGACTATTATTGTTTATGTTTTTATTTTTTCGGAAATTTTATTATTACTCTTTTTAATATTAGAAGAAAGGTTATACTGTGTAGTAACTTAACGTTAATAAGATGATTTTCGCTAATTTGGGTTCTACTGTTTAAGGTAAGTAAAAAGTTTTTTACTGTCACTACAATAAATATGTCACTTGCAAAACCAATAGCAGTTTTTAGAATGACATCATAATATATATCACACGAGTGTTGTAAAATACTTTGCAACACTAGTGCTGTAAAGTACTTTGCAACATTAGTGTGATATAACGCATTTTCTATGCATGAAACCAGTGTGCTATTTGCTATTTTCACAAGTGGTCGTAGAAAAATATTTTTTAAAGGATATACATGATGTTCCATTTGAGAAACCCAACATCAGTCAATATTTTAAAAACAATTATATTTTAGAAAATTCTGACCACGCCACTGTATTCTACGTAAAAAGTAATATAAGAATTCATTTTCACCAATAAGTTGCCAGTCAAAAGGCACCTGAAAATGCAATATTTTCAATATCGCTTTGTTGCTCAAACACTGAGAAGGCTATGACACTTTTGTTTACGGAATCTTTCGTTTTAATAAGAGTAGCTCAGGAGCTATAGTAATAACTGAGATACCCGGCAGTTGCAATCAATTTGGAGAATCTATAATATTAACATTCCTTTATTAAAAAAAACATATTAAAACTAGCACTGTAATGAAGTATTATTGGCATAGGTTTAAGAAAGAAACGATTTTCAAAACAATTTATGTAAGGCAAGGACGGTAAATAGGCAATTCAAGCATTTAAACTACATTCAGAAAACATTAATGATTAGGCATACATAAAATTTAAAAAGCTACGCCTATTCATGATCGTACCCATAATTAATGAGAAGCAACTTGAAAGGCAAGAAGTTATGTACCAGTTGCGACTTTAGGTCATAATTATAAATGCGAATCATCAGTAAATGCCATAAAAGAGCCGCTAGTTTATCGATCTACATTCAAAACAACCAACGTACATTAGTGAGTTGAACTAGGAAAAAGTTACGAACGGAATACGGTATTTTTTCAATCTTATCATTGTGTTTAATACTGTATAGGAAAAATATAAGATATTATTCCATAACCGTTACTATGAAGTATTTACCAATAAAAATGATAAAATAAAATAAAAATTAAATATAAGAAAGCCGAAATTGTCATGTTTATTTGTAGCTTATTTTATGTATGAATAATAATAATTACAAACAATAATATGTTTGAACGCAATTTTGCAAAAATGGTTAGTTAAATCGCTCAAATTTCGCGTTGAATATTTCTGTGCAAGTAATCAGTCTTCTCTGGTTCCAAACACGACGAGCTGATGACGGTGGTGGCTTTTTCTTGGTTGAATACAACTCTAGAATTGAAAATAATAATTCAAGGTGTGAAGAAGCGGCGAACTGTTAAGAAAAAACCTTTTTTTTAACACTTTATGTAGTATACCAAAATGAAGTGCTTTACCTTCATGATAACGACAAAAAAACAGCATTTTTATTGAAGGTCGTAGAAAGTACTAAAATATGCAAAAACTACAAAAATTGTTTTTTTCTTCTAAATGGGGGTTTGACCACACAAAGCACATGACAGCCCAGTTCCACGAGTAAAAATATACAGTTTATGCATGTGTAGCGTAGTATATTTCTTTTTCTACGACCGTATAAATTTTAGTAATAATATAATTTCTAAATCTTCTTAATTTAATATTATTACGAGTATTTTTATAACTTTTTAATAATTTTAAACTTTACTGGCAAACTGTCAAATTTCAAATTTGCTGACATAAAAGCCTTAAACAATTAATGGCGGAATTTATGGTAACTTGATCTTCGGGTTTAGTTTATGTGTCGTTTACTGTTACAATGCATAAATTTATATTAAAGTAAATTTTAGTAAGCATGAAAAAAATTAGGCGTGAAAAAGATGATAGGAAATCAATTTTTAGCATTTAAGCAAAGTAAAGATTGTCATAAGGAACCTGCACTAAAATAAAATATTAATTTATTACAAAATGTTTAAGCCTAATTTTAATCTTTGTTCTTTTTAATAATACTTGTTGGCATTTTTCTAACGTAGGGTAAATTTCGAAACCAAAATTGATCGTAAGACTTACTTGTCACTGTTTTTGTTCTTAAAAATAGTAAAGGTACAAGTTACATAAATAGATTTGTTATTAATAATAAATAATATGTAGTAAAAGGGAAAAGTTTTATTTAGAATTTTTGCAAATTTTAAAGTGAAATTAAAATAATTATATTATTGTTATAAAATGAAAATACTGACCGATTTTTCATCAAAACTTTGATATCTAGATTATATCAACGATATAGTTAAATAAAATAGATCGTTGATTATATTTAGAAGTTTTTAAAAATAATTTTGCAAGCCAATTTTAAGTCTGAGAGAAAAAATATTGTAAGGCTGGGACTAAAAAAATACCAAAACTATTTAATTAAAGTTCTTGTATCATTTAACACGATCCTATGTTTATCGTGTAGTATTGCAACTTAAATGTAGCATCAGAATGTACTCGGTACAGTAAAGTTTAACCATAATGGGTGATATGCTAATATACGAGATTAAACTACTCAATAAAATGTTTTGTGCGGCGGTGAACACCTCGTATATGCCACTGAACCAGATACATCATAAACTTGATATTCAAGCGCGATAGTACTGCCCACGAGTGAATGTTAGTTGTTTTGAATCTAGATCGACTAACTAGCGGCTTTTTAAGGCACTTTACTTATGGGTGCATCTAAAATTTTAATCGAAAGATGCAACTAATCTAATATACCGAGAGGTCAGAGAAGAGTGTCCTTTAATATATTTTTTTCTACGTTCGGTAGAAAGAAAGAAGGGTGGCTTATTGTTTGTTATTATAAAGTTAAAGTACTGCATTTTAGTATAGCGTGTTCGAAGTTCGCTGCAATTAAAGGACATCTTGGTTGTTATTATTAAGCCACGCTCAGACTTGCAACAATTCGCCAAACATCCGTCCAAACTGTTTGCGCGTTCCTTTGATGCCAAAAAACCTACAAGCTCTGAATCACCAGCAAATCATTTGCCAAGCCCTTGAAACGACGTGAATTCCATCCACGTCCACGTCCGCGCTATGGAGCAGGGTATGCAGCGTGCAGCGGCACGGCGAATTGTTGCAAGTCTGGACGCAACTTTAGAGATAGAGCCTTACGATTTTTGAAAAGTCTTGCTACTTTTTGATGAAACGAGAGATGAAACAGAGGGTTTTATGTCTCTCTTCGTTTTTGACGTTCAGCTCATTTTTTTCTTCATTTTGGATACCCCTCGTATCTTAGTTACACGGTAAACGATGAGCGCCAAAAAAAAGCATCGTGGAGAATTCCCGGCGTAAATTGTCGAAAAAAAACATATTAAATAGGCAAAACAAAATGCAGCCTGCAGTGTGATGTTGAAATTAATAACACCACACCACATGCTTAGAATTTGGCCCTTAGGTAACAATTTATCCTAACCACAAAAAAAATCTGCAATTTTTCTGCAATTTACTGAAGATTGGTGGGTGCTGGAGAGAAAGAACCACAAAACGAATGTATATTATAAGATATGTCTGAGTCACCACCTTATCATTTATAAAAAATTGCAAAAAATCTTCGGAAAACCAAGAAAAAAATTGTGAAAAATCACTGAAGAATGTTCAGAAAACTGAAAACAAAAATTGGCCTATGATTCAGATGCCCGTGTCTGTTAATTAACTTAACAACCAAACATTCTATATTTAAAAATTACCCAAAAATTTAAAGTAAATATTGCCGAAAGGGAAAAACTACAACCAAAAGGTTATCAAATTATAGCACACTTACATGGTGCGTTATTTGAAACTTACAATGGCTATATTTTCTAAACTACGGCACATATAAAAAAAATACCGTTTCTTTAATACCTGAGGGGAATATAAATGACGTATTTTTCGAAACACCTTCGTCAACTCCTTAAGCTGCACTCCCAGTCACTTTAAAATCTTAAATGACAACACCCCTTTTTGTACCTCTCTGGAAAGCCTATGGAAAATGCTTTTGTTGATCATAAAAAAGTTAGGGTAAAATTAAATACTACCCTTAAATTTCAGAAAAGCATACTTTATTATTTATAAAGAGTACCATACTTAGTTCCCCATTCCTGCCATAAATCATATGCGGGTTCTGTCCCCCCCTTAAAGCAGTCTCTACAAGAAAGAAGGCCCCTTTTTTTATATTATTAGTTGGAATACTTGGGCGCCACACACAGAGAGCGTGTATTAGAATCTTTAGACCCTCCCTTCTTGCAGAAACCCCTCGTGTGTGGGAGTTGAAATAATGATAGTCAAACCTTTTGCAATATATACAGTTTTATTAATAGTATGAAAATATTTACAGTTATTTACAGATCCCTGCCTTGGGATGGCCTCAAGTTTTAATATTAATGTGAAAGGACATACAAATTATAATAAATCCCTGCTTCGGAGTAACCTCAAATTTTATTAATTAATAGTATGAAAAGTAAATACAAATTATAATGGGTCCCTTCTTCAGGGATAGCCCCAAATTTTAATAATAGCGTGAAAATAAATACTAACTATAACAGATCCCTACTTTGGGATAGTTCCCAAATTTTAATATTAGAACAAATTTACTTTTAAAAGGGATCAAAAAATTCATAAATGTGAGACAATCTACTCTCACCTAGGTCTTCTTCGCATCATGATCCTCCAGAATGTGGGTGGATCTTGCTTAAGCCCCGGCACTAGAGGTCAAGGGTCAAATCCAGCTCGAAACGCCCCGCCTGCCGCTTTAGAAAAAAGGTAAAAAGTGCGTTGTAGACGACGGTAACGAATTTATTAAATTAATTTTAAAAATGACTCTACTTTTCAAAACTAAAACGATAATTAAATAAAAAGATTAAAAGGACTTGGATATAGTTCAGTTATTACCTGGCTTTTTACACTGGGTATCACTAAAATTTGTTAAGAATTTAAATAAAACTTAAACCCGGTTTGCCACTCTAGATCGGCCACTTGCAGAATTGCAAAAGAAAGCTTAAAATTATTTATTGCAGCTCCATAGCCTCGTATTTGTTAAGTGCTCAAAAAAACATCACAAAAGAAGGTCTGTTTAAAGAATGGCATCAATATTACACTTCATAAAAAGAGATATCTTGGTTAAATGACTATGTCAATAAGTTAAACAAAGATGAACAGAAGTAGCGCTGTCGATTATTAATCTACTAAGTATCCAAGGCGAGTATATCGTCAACAAGCTTCTAAATAAGAGACCGATAACTATGTAGTCGGATTATCACCATCTCTCTCATTCACGGCAGCAAATTTACTACGCACGAGAAAACCAGCTACTCCTGAACTAATCCTTACTTACAAATGAACACGCTAGCAAGACATGTTTCGCGGGATTATTTAAATTTACAGCCGGTAGTTATTTAAATCTATTTAATTAATTTGGCAAAGGTAATATGATTTAAAAGGCTTAAGTTAATTTAAAAGATGAAGTTAGATGAATAAAAGTTTGGAATTTTGTGGTTTTGTGTATTAATTGCGTGCAGGCGGTAATAATAGTATGCGAAATCCTCTAAGGTATTAACGTAGTGTTGTAAATCCACCGACATTCTATGGGGGTTGCCTAAAAATCAATATAAAACTAAATTACGAAATTAGTTATAAACAAACCAAGTATTTACTAAGGGAATTTGCTAGGTTGTCGCTTCATAAGTTTATACATTATACCGTTGTATAAGAAACAACGTTTATATTATATTATTATTATTATACATTAACACTCATTCTTGACAAATTGGCGGAGACACAGCTAAGCATAAAAAATATTTGAATTATTAGTTTTGTGTAAAAGTGACACGTTACACTACCCTCTCCCTCGAGAAAGAAAAAAATTGAAACCAATTTTTTTTCGCTTGGGTTTGCTTCTATAGAATTAAATTGATTTTTATGGTTGGTTATTTTTTACTAAAGAACAAAATAGTTTTTGATAAAATTTAATTTAAAATGAGTCTGCCGTAAGTATAAGTGGTTAAAGCGATAAAATAAAAATAAAAAACAAATTCTGCCACAATGCTTAAGATATTTTCGAATATTTTCCAAAAAATAAAAATAAAAAATCGACCACTAAGTAGGCAGCTCGCCCTGTATAAAAATTAGTTATCTATTATTTTTCCTTTAAACTAAGAAAAATAAGGCAGAAGGTAACATCACCATTCCTAAGGCAGTTAATCGAAAGGCATTTACGAATTAAAGGGATTATTTTTACTTAATTTTTTAGTCAGCGATTAGCATTAGCTAAAAATCCTAATTAATTAATTATTTACAAGATTTTACTAAATTATTTATTTACAAAATTTACAAGGTAAGGTATGCAAATTTGAACCATGTTCAAAACGTAGGTGCACTAAGTGATTACATAATTTAACAAAGTAAGGTGGGTTAATTTGAACCACCTTCAAAACAAGGTAAATTACCAAAGAATTACATAATTTAACAAGTTTAGGCAGGTAATTAGAACCATGTTCAAAAAAATAGGTGCCCCAAGAAATTACATAATTTAACAAAGTAGGGTAGGTTATCCTAAACCACCCTCAAAACAAGGTAAATCACCAAAAATTACATAACTTAATAAGTTTAGGCAGGTAATTTGAACGAACCACGTTCAAAAAAATAGGTGCCCCAAGAAATTACATAATTTAACAAAGTAGGGTAGGTTATCCTAAACCACCCTCAAAACAAGGTAAATCACCAAAAAATTACATAACTTAATAAGTTTAGGCAGGTAATTTGAACGAACCACGTTCAAATAAGGTAAGTGTACCGTAAAAAAAAAGGTACATAAATAAACAAGGTAAGGTAGGTAATTTTGAACCACGGTCAAAATAAGGTAAGTGCAAGAAAAAATACGGGCTTTAGCTCAAAATATTAAATCGGCCATAGCGGCCTACGGTTTTCACCCCAATCTCCACCACATTTAGAGATATAGATATTTAATTATACAATATTCTCAAAACTTTATGCTTAATAAGGTACTAAGGTAATAGCTCACTAAACCAAAAGTAATAAACCTGTTTTTGTGCTTAAAAAATAATAAAAATCTAATTTGAAAAATTACGTTTCATCTTCAGAATTTGCCGATTCAGGCCCGTAATAAGGTTTTAATTTGGAAACATGCCAACAACCGGCATCTTTCCCATCAAGAGTATTTAATTCATAGGAAGTTTTAGACTTTACATTTCTGACTATACATAAGATATATTTTTCAGCTAGTTTGGCCGAAAAATCATTTGCCGCATTAGAGAGGACTACATTCCTTTTCCATACCTTATCGCCAATCTTGTAGACCTGTTCGCGTCTCCGCAGGTTATATGTATTGCAATTTTTATCGTAAGCCACGGAAAGTTTTTCTTGAGCTTTCTTGTAAATTTCAGGCAAATTTTTAAGTTCCCTAGCATACGAATGTCGATCTTCTTGAATGTTAAACCCTTCTTGACTTACGTTATCATAATAATCTCCACGAATAGGTACTTTTCTGCCAAAAACTAAAAAGTTTGGAGTGAACCCGGTAGACTCATGAACTGCAGAATTTAACGCACTTTGAAAATCCGGAATATGAGTATCCCAACTTTTATGTGAATCTTTAATATACGACCGTATAGCGGCACCTATATTCCTATTTACGCGCTCCACGGGATTAAAGTTAGGATGATAACGGCAGTTATACCATACTTTGGGTATTTTTAGCTCTTTCACCATTTCGTTAAAAACTTTACTTTTATGAGCCGTTGCGTTGTCTAAGATTAAAACTCTGGGAACACCAAAAGGTAAAAATACGTCATTTCTTAAAAAATTTACTATTGCTGGTGCGGTGGCGTTACGCAACGGTTTCATAACGGTCATCTTAGAAAATATATCTACCGCGACTACTAGAAAAGTATTTCCCTTGCTACTACGAACAATAGGTCCCATACAATCAACGGCAACCATTTCAAAAGGAAAGTATGCCTTTTTTGAGCACCCATATGACCGAAACGCGTAAAGTTAGGTATTTTATTTTTTTGGCATACCTGACAGTGGCGTACATATCTTAGGACTTGGCTTCTCATTTTCGGCCAATAATAATCCTCAGCTATTTTTTTAAAAGTTTTAAAATAACCTAAATGTGCTGACAATGGCGAATCATGACAATTTTTTAAAATTTTAACGCGCTCAGACTGAGGGACCACCAGCTTCCACTCAGCTATATTAGTTTTAAGAGGAATTTTATTTTTTAGGTGTTTATATATATATCCATTTTTTACCAACCAGTGAGGATAAAGTTCTGGATTTTCCTGAATTTTATTCCTAAGATTTATATACCACTTGTCAAGCGAATCCAACGATACGTCTAAAATATTAATTTCGGTATGAACAGATCTACTGAGAAAATCGGCAGGAACGTTTTCTCGGCCTGGAATATGCGCTAAATCAAAATCAAATTGTTGGATTTTTGTAAGCATTCTAGCCAACCTACCGGTTGGATTTTCCAAGTTACGTAACCATATTAGGGAAGCGTGATCCACTAAGACTTTAAATTTGGGGCCTAGTTCTACAAAACATCGGAACTTTTCCAATGCGAAAACAAGTGCTAGTAATTCCTTCATAGTGACAGACAAATTTCGCTCTGACTTGGTTAATGTACGACTAGCGTATGCTATAACGACATCTTTATTATCTTGTTTTTGCATTAAAATTGCTCCCACACCAAAATCACTTGCATCAGACTGAATAATGAAAGGTTCTGCAAAATTTGGTGAAGCCAAAACTGGTGCAGATACCATTCTTTGCTTAATATCCCTAAAAGCTTCTTCCGCCTGCGGCGTCCACTTAATAGGTTGTTTTTTACCTTTCCCTTAATAAGATCATTTAATGGCGCTACTAAGTTACTAAAATGCTCAACAAAACGCCGGTACCACGAACACATACCTAAAAAACTTTTTAATTTGAGTGGTGGTTTCAGGTTTTTTATAGTTAACAATTGCCTCAATTTTTCGGGGAGACGTTCTAAGACCTGAACCGTCCACTACATATCCCAGATAAGAAGCGAATCACCAAAATATCGTCCACCCTTGGTAAGGGATAACGGTCCTTTTTTAGGTCTCTATTAAGTGCACGTCCATCAAAAGTAAATCTATGCTCCCCATTACTTTTTTAACTAGCAATATAGGACTATTATAAGGGCTAAAACTGGGTTCAACAACTCCCATTTGTAACATTTTATCTAGCTCTTTATTAATAATTTCTATTGATAAGGTGACATTGGCCATTGCCTTTTTTAAAAGGGCGCATCCCCAGTATCTAAATCGACAGTTATTTTATCCGTGAGCCCTAACCTATCTTCTGAAGAGACGTTTTTGTACAAGTCAATGAGCTTCTGAGCCTCAGATGTTTGCTCTGGGGTTAAAATTTTTAACCCTGGTGGAGAATGGGATGAAACATTATCATCACTGGCGGTCACAACATTGACATAAACGTCATCTAAGTCAGAAGATACGTCCCAGGTATTATTATGAAAGTCAATTTTTAAGGAAAATCTTTTACAAAAAATCTACTCCTAAAATAAGGTTACATTTTAGAGAAGGTACTACTAAGAACATCGATGAGCTTTAATTGATTATTAAGCGATAAAGGCAATTGGCAAATTCCTGAAACAACTTGTTTTTTGCCGTCTGCGACAGTAATTAACTTTTATCATAGTCGGACACTACTAAATTATATTTTTTTATCAAATGTATACCATAAGTACCCAAGCAAGAATTTGTAGCCCCGCTATCTAGCAAAGATATAATTTGATCATCATATAAACTTACTCTTATATAAGGTCTTTTATCAAAAGACATATTTACAAAAACAGGGGAACATTCTGGTTTAGCAAGAAATTCTTTAAGATAAGCCCTCCATGACTCCCAATCAGCTAAATCGGTAATAGGTTTACGAAAAGGTTTATTTATGTGTGGTTGAAAATTCAACCTGTTAACAATTTTATGTTTATAGAAAGTACGGCCAGTAATTACACTCTCAGCAGGGTCTTGGCCATGACCATGCTGCACACCTAGTTTTTTGACTGCATTTTGGACAAGTTTTAACTACAAAGTCTGTTTTTCCGCAACGAAAACAAAACTTTTTTCGAGGGGCTTTACAGTTACTAAAAGAATGTCCTTCCTTACTGCAATTCCAGCAAGTGACATTTTTACTTCTTTTACTTTGAACATTTTCAATCTGAGAAACGCTTGGTTGACTTTCCACGTAGGCAAGGTCGGATTCTAAGCAACTTGCTGAAGGCGGAGTATATTTATTTTTAAAAAGGTTGCTTCGTCTATCCTTTTACAGTAATCCGTCAATTCTTTAATATCATTGACCTCGGTTAACACTAAATAATTTAAATATTTTGGTAATAGATTTCGCCTTATTATTTTAAGCTTTTCTGCCTCTGAAGGAGGGTTAGATAGACGAGAAAATAAATTAAGCATGGTAGAAACAAATAGAATTACGTTTTCATTTCTTCCTTGACATCTATTTTTTATTTGATCTAATAAGTTTTCCTCGTAACAGGGAGGTAGAAAATCACGACCAAGCGCGTCAGTTACGTCTTTCCAGTTAGTAAAGTTATCGCGGTTTGCCCTAAACCAGGTAAGAGCAGCCCCTTGAAACAAGTCTAAACAACTCTGAAATAACTCTGTCTCATCTACACTACGAGCCAGAGCCAACTCAGAGACCCTCTCTAAAAATGCCTTAACACTGGTTGTACCATCAAAATTTATACCCCATTTATAAATAGGAACTGATTTACATGTTGAGCTAGTAACATTTAACGGTTGGTCCGTGTTATTTATTGCCGGAGCAAATGAAAGACGAGAAGCCCGTTTCCCTTTTTGCCTTAAGCGAGTGTATAGTTCGAATGCGGTCGCGTACCATTCTTTTTATAGTTTGAATATTTATTTAAATCGTCGGCATCGGGGAATACAGTTTCTGTTACCTGAAAGCGTTTTATTCTTTCTGACAACATTATGAGACGAGAGTTAATAATTCTGTACATTGAATCTGTTGTTGGACCGTCAAAATCAATAATCATACTTTCAAGCTCCCGTAAGCTCTTGTCAATGTTTGCAGTTTCCGATTGATATTCAAAATTAGGGTCTTCCCTATTAATAAAACTACCCTGATCTATTAAGTTATTCACTATTCCGCGTTTGGTATTCAGAGTTTTTCTCCTAGAACTGATTTGGAATAAAGATAAAAGATAATCAATTTCAGACTCCGTTAAATGTTTAGCTTCTATTACTCCCTCCATAATAACTTTATAAAATTTACCTCAAAAAAAAAATCTTGATGTGTACAAGCCAGCTACCAAAACAGTCAAAAGCCAATATTAGGCAACCAGAACTTTAAAGTATGCTAAAACCGTAAGATAATTATATGTGGGTCAAGGAAAAACTAATTAATCGTAAAAAAATTTAAAGAATGTTAACAAAGCTGGTAAAACAGCCAATACCTGAAAGTACTAAACGTTAAAACGACAATCTAGCAATATTCAGGGACGATTACTTACTAAAATTTAAATTTCACAATAGAAAAAATTATCAGTCATGAATTTATAAATTATATGCACCAATGCAAAAAAACAGATTTAAATATGTGAGAAAAAAATAAGGTTCTCCTATCAGTTATTCCCACCGCAAGGAAGGCAGAATGCGCAATGAAATAGCAGGAAAAATGGAACAAAGCCCCACGTTCAAGGCTCCACTTTATATAATGTTTTCTTAGGGTGTTATAAAA
>JACEGR010003809.1:0-97901 GCA_014170235.1 Listronotus bonariensis | reverse complement strand
TATGTGCAAAGAATTCAATACGAATACAGCAGCAAACGAATTATTCTACCCCAAACCCTTTTTTAGCAGAGAAATAAGCAACAACAAAATCCAGTGCATTAGAACTACTGACACCAGGAAAAAAATAGGTGTGAGGATAAATTGTGCAGCATAATTCATCAAAACGTTCAATCTATTGGAAACTGTGTGGACAGGCTAAATGACATGCTGAAAGAGCATCCAGAATGTAGGTTTCTTTGTATCACTGAGCATTGGAAAAATTCGGAACAGCTGAAATTGTTTGCTTTAAACAATTTTAAATTTACATTTTTGCCGAGAAGAGGGTTACGGAGAAGTAGCAATTTATATACAGCAGGACATTAAAGTAAGAAATAGAAAACAAACTAATTCACATTCAATCAAAGTACAGTTTGAGTGTGCGTGTGTGGAGTGTGATCTCGAAGGTGAGCAAATTATTGTTTTCTCAATATATAGACCTCCTACTGGAGACATAAACTTATTTTTTCAAAAACTGGATACTTGTTTGTCCCATTAGTAAATGAAAATAAAAAAGTATTAATGGCTGGTGATTTTAATCTCGAACTTATGGAAAATAACAATAATAAAATAGATTTCCTATCAATTATGAACTCATTTTAAATCATACTATTCTAGAAATACCCGGATTACAATATGATCAAAAAGTTGTTTAGATAATATTTTTTGTAATATTCCACTATGTAATTTAAGTAGTTATGTCTTGAATACATTTATATCCGATCACACTGCTCAAAAAGTTATTTTTAAGTCCAAAAACCTGAACCATCCAAACCAAATTATAAAAGGTTATTTTCAGAAGTGAACAAGAATATGTTTTTGAACTCTCTTAAACAACAAGATTAGTAAGACGTTTTTGAGGCAGAGAGATCCGATGTAAAACAGCAGTGGACACTATTTTTTAATTACTTTTTTAAATATTTTTAATAAAAGCTTTCCAAAAACATTAGTAAATTTAAAAAAAAACTTTTAATATAAAAAAGTATAAATTGGGGCGCCAAAAATCTCGTCCATTTTAATGCATCCAAAACACAATCATGTTCCTTGTCGCAAAAAGAGTCATCAAATACTCATCCTCTACTTTTGAGCGGCCAAGTTCTACAGAGCAAAGACACCTTCAATCTCGTGGGCGTCACATTTGAAAGTAACCTTAACTGGCATAAACACATTGTATCTATAGCCACGGCAGCTTCAAAAAGCTTGGATTTCTCTTTCGAGCCAAAAAGTATTTTTCCGCTTCTAATTTATACACTTTATATGTGTCCCAAATCCGACCTCCCTTGGAATATTGTTCTCATATCTGGGGCATGGCGTCCCCAACAACCCTAAGCATTCTTGATTCTATTCAAAGAAGAGCTATTCGTCTCATTAATGATCCTTCACTTACAGAAAGGCTTCTCTCTTGCCCATCGTCGGGCTGTGGGGGATTTATCGCTTTTTTATAGGTACTTCCATGGCTTCCGCTCTGAAGAATTGACCAGTATAGTTCCTCCACTCACGGTTCCCAACAGAGAAACTCGTGGTTCCGCGCGTATGCATCCCTATACGGTCAAACTGGACAGGTCCCGAACTTCTCACTTTGTTCGTTCTTTTATCCCTAGAGTTTCTAGATTGTGGAACCTGCTGCCCGCGGAGGTCTTTCCTTACCCCCAAATCTTCAAGTATTTAAGTCCCGTGTCAACAAACTCCCTCTTACCTCGCCTAAGACACCCACGGTACGTTAGTATTTAGGCTTTTAGCCTTCGTGGTTTGTCCAAAAATAAAAAAATAATAATAAACAAAAAAAATAATAAAATAAGTAAAAAATAGACTAGATATCCTATTGTCATTAAAAGAAAAAAGCACTAATTTTAAAGATGCGTGCGTATAAAGCTGTGAAAAAGGAATATGCCAATTTACTAATTTTAAGCAGATCCAAATAAATGCATGTGGTCCATTCACAACGAGATTATGGGACGATAAAAAAAACAACACAGTGATTTCTGGAAACCCTAAAGATGTTTCAAATAACTAAAATAATTTTTTATTAAAGATTGTACCAGTAAATAAATGTCAGTGTATAGTTGAATCTAGAATTCGAGCAAATATTTGCGCGCAAATTATCACGTTCTACCCACGTTCAATTTTACGTTGTGTGTCGTGCGTTTGTGCTCAAACGTGTGATCTTATGCGCTGCATACCATTTTTGTTATTCTGGATTTGTTTATATTTTTTTGCCAAGTATTTTATATTTTTGTAAAAGATAAATTTAAATAAAGAGGATGTTCTTCTTCTGATACAAGAATATCAAAAACAAAGACTTTTATGGGATCCAAGCGATAAGTGGCATTTTCATAAACAAAAAGAATGATGCTTGGAAAGAAATCGCAAAATGTGTTATACGTATTATTTCGAATGAAAATTCAGTTTATTATAAGTTTTCTGCCTTACAGTTGTTGTTTTTGAAAGATAATAAATTTTAAAAATAAAAATTAAGTTTTATTACCACATTACCTTTACATAATCTTTTAGAACGTCAATTAAAGCACTGCATACTTCTGGAACTATCAATGATATGCTTTGTTTGGATATTTTAAAAAGATATTGAAGGCTTGTATATGAATCTCCAGTAGCCATAAAACGTAATGTGACAGCTAACCTTTCCTTCACGGATATGGCTTTCTAAGCTTGGTGTCCTTTTTGATAATTTTTTGGTCCAATCTTATTTATTAAAATCTCAAAGTCATTTGTAGACATACGCAAAAATTTTTTGAAATGCCCAGTACTTTCATCCAAGGATAGCTGATATAATAACTTTACGCCATCAAATTGTTTTTTATTTTGATACAAATGTTTAATCCAATATCGTCTTTTTTTCTATTATTTTCCTCCATTTTTTTTTTTTTGATAAGATTTTGCACGACGATAAAAGTAGCGCATTTTCTTTTCATCATTAACATTGTCATCAGACATAGTCACAGAATGGTTGGTTTAGAACAAATTAGAAAGATGGATATCAGTTAACTTCTATAATTTCTAAACAGCAAGTCATAATAACAACATTTGTCAAAATCATTGCGTTAACGTAAATACGTCCACACTAAAAACAATATTGCGGCGCAAATCTCTTTGATGTTGAAAAAACCGACAACCGACGGATCGCGTGCGTTGAATGTCGCGAAAATTTCTGCGTGTGTTCTATGCGGCGAACTCGTCCACACTTGCAAAATTTGAAACGCACATACAAATTTGTGCTGCATGGCGCACACAACGTAAATTTTTACTGAAAAAATTAAAAATAGGCAAAGTAGTGGGGACGATGAAATACCTACTAACTTAATTAAATTATGTATTCCAGTTATCACTGATGTTGTGTGTAATATCATGAACAACTTACTACGGGAAGGAGTGTTCCCAAGTCAATTAAAACTAAATATAAAAATAAAGGCAATCCAGAGTCATTTGATAATTATAGGCCCTTGCTTCCGGGTTTCTCGAAATTGTTTGAACTGGTGATGTGTATTCTGATCGAATTTATGAGGAGCAATGGTCTTCTTTCGAGCAACCCTCACGAATATCTTAAAGGAAAATCAGTTCAGATAGCTATTTTCCAGTTTACACAGACAATTTTGAGGTGCCTGGAGCAAGGCAACATAGCAATAGGAATGTTTTTGCATCTATCTAAGGCATATGACTGCTTGGATAGAGACTTACCTTTAAATAAATTAGATCTGTATGGCATAAGGGGAAACGTCCTGAATTGGTTTGGATCATATTTAAGTGAAAGATCTCAACGAGTTTGTGTAGACATATACAATGTTTCTTATAAATCCAGAATATCGCAAAATACAGTAGGAATTTCGCAAAGGAGTATACTTGGACCAATTTTGTTTATTATCTTCGTTAATGATTTAAATCTTAAAATACTGATAGTTCGTGTATTACAGCATATGCTGATGACACTTACTTACTAGCTGCTGGTAAAGATTTTTTGAAATAGTAGAAAATGCTGAAAATATGTTTTTGAAGAGCAAGAATTGGTTTGAAAACAATAAGTTACTTCTTAATGAAAATAAAACAAACATGGTGCTATTCAAGACAAAAATAAACAGAAAAGAAAAGCCACACATGTCATTTACATAAACGATCATAAGTTTTCTATACAAAATAATACAAAATTTCTTGGCATTCACATAGATGAGCTTTTAGATTGGTCATCCCATAGAGAACACCTTAGTATTAAACTAAATAAAATATGTTATTGTTTACGAATAGTATTAAAATATTTAGATTAAACTGCATTGAGGACTCGGTATTTCGCGAATTTTGAATCATTAGCTAGATTTGGTATTATGTTTTGGGAAGCAAACTCACAGGTGCAAAAAAATTTTGTATTAAGGATTCTATATAGAATGTCTTATTTACAATCCTGTAGGGGAGTTTTTAAATCAAAAGGCATAATAACCCTCTTTGGTATGTACATATTTGAAGTAATTTTGTTCTTCTACCAAAATAAAGACACTCTCTACATGGAAAGTAACCATAATTGTAATACCCGAACAAGAGATCTAAATTATCCAATCCATCATTATCGATTAACCATCTTTGAAAAAAGCCCTTAATTTATGGTGTTAAATTGTATAATAAATTAGATAATAATATAAAAAATATTACAAACCAAAGATTATTTAAAAAAGAGTTAAAAAAAACTTCTTTTAGACTTAGAGCCATCCACCATTAAGGATTTCTTAGATATGCAGATATGAGGGAACATTATATAGTTTTATGTATTATATAGTATTGGTGTATTGGTATGTGTATTATTATTTGTGTAACTTGGCTATTGTTTTTTTCTTTTTGTTGACGTCAGTCATTTCATTTTTTTTTGTTTGTACAATGTGTATAAATAATGTAATTTGAAATAAAGAAGGTTTGAAATAAAGAACGGTATTCTATATTCTACTGAAAAGGGTTACGATATACACCTGACTTTAGCCAGTTCGAAGTCGGAAAGCGTGGAAGTGTAAGGGCCGCTAATATGGCGGTTAAGACGTAACCCTCTTAAGATAAATTAACTCTGAGTAAACATACTCTACTCATAAAAATCCTCATTCATGAACCATGATATCTCTCTCTGCAATTGTTATATGTGCCTTGATCTTGTTAAATAAGATTTTCACCTAACATATTATTATGCCGATTGGAGAGGGAAGAACACATTTCCCCATTCAGAATTTGATGGAGGTAGACCATCATTTAAAAGATTTTCTATTCGCTATGAGTGTGACTGCAGCACCAAACAAAATATGCACTTCTTGGGCCGTTAAGAGTACGTTTTTATTCGTATGTCAGTAATAGCAAAAAAAACAAATTTAAATAAATAATATAAATAATACTAAAAAAATCATTATAAAAAATAAGTGACTGTTTTCTACTAATTGTAGTTTTGTTTTTTTGTTAAACGAATTCACATCAAGTAAGTATAATAATGAAAAATAAAAAAGAATGCAGTAAACATTACGTTAAGTTGGTTGAAATTCAGATTAAAGTCAAAAAATAATACTAATAGTAGAAAAGCAGGTAAGCATTTGAGGCACAATAAAAATCATCCATAATGCATTCTTTAATATTTTAAATATAAAAATGCAGACCTGGCTAAAGGGTAGAAGGGCATAGGCAAACCATTTTTGAAAAAAATTCTTTGCTCTTAAAAACTTGCAATAAACTTTTAAACGAGATTTTGTACTGAAATCGGGCACAGTTTCGTGTGAATAGGGTCCTGAAAAATTGCAAATTTTCCGATCAAAGCTTTATTTTCAAACTGTATACCGTATTTTTTAGATATTACGAAAAAACGACGTACGTTTAAAATCAACTGACAGTTCCCATCTTTTTAAACCAACTTTGTACATATTTATGTCCTTATGTAGACAAAAGCTCGATTTCGCAGCCGTCTAGTTAAATTGGGCTGACAAAAATTGGCGATTCTTGGGCAAAAATTTTATTTTTTATTTATTTATTTTTTGTAAAACTGTTTTTTACCTATTTTTAAGTGTCCTAGAAAAAAATAGTAAACATGGTTTTTAAAGCCAATTAAACATTCTATAAGATGCCCAATGTAACGCCGAAAGTTACCACTGCGAGCGCGCCACTCGATTTAATTTTCCCTACCATGGCTTCACTCGGAGCGAATACAGTATAGCTACTTATTTTTTAATTTATGGGTTATGATTCATTTTTATCAAATGAAACATATCATCAAACCCATAAATATGACCTTTGTTTACTTCTCATTGAAAGACCCTGTATTGTTTTAATGTCATAGATTTACTTAAAAGGTATTATTTTTAGCAATTGTAAAAATATGTTTTCTTTAGCGTTGAAAATACAATGTGGACCATATTATCCACTGTAAACAAGTTAACGTTTTTTTGATTATTCTTTATTTATTTTATCTTGATAAAAGTTGGAGCACAAAGAAGGACCTATTTAAATTGTATTATACTTAAAATAAAACACACACTTAAAAATGTTTAAAATAACGAAAAAAAAAAGAATTACAAACTTTTTTATTGTTTGATTACTTTTAATATTGTATGTGCTTCTGCATACTTCATTTTCAATTGGACTTGATTCTTTTTGTGTACCATCTAAAGTATAATTAAAATATTCTTAACAAATATTAATGTAAAAATATTGTTTATTACAACATTTTTAAGTGTTCAATATTATTTATATTTACACATTTTGTCTTTAGTATAAAATTGGCGACTTTAATAATAACCTATTTATTAATTAATTAAATCACGAAAGAAGACGATTACGTCATAAGTTTAATGTATAGTAAAGACAAACGACAACAATTTTAAATAAAATAAAATGTGTTAGACGAACACCTTCCCAATTTTCTTGTCAAAACAATCAGTATTTCTTATTTGCATGAATCCAATAAAGATAGACGATTCTTTCGGTTTTATTCTTGAAACATGAAGTTAGAAGTAGTGCTAAGACATCCACGCAAAATCGATTTTGACCATCGATGTTAACATTGAAAGCAAACATCGTCTTTAAAAGCAATTTTACCAAATGCAAATAAAAACTTATGGTCAAGTTTTTTAAATAATGTTTTTAGTTAAGACAGTTTAGTTTTTCTATGCTGTATTGATAATAAAACATCGACCTTCCAAAAATTTCGATAAATGTCAAATATAAATAAATATTTGACGTTTGTGGTCTGTTTTCCAAAAATACTTTAGTTTTTCGGTTTTTAAACTCATTTTTACATTATAATTTTGTCTGTTATATCCTAATATCCTTGTCCACAATCACATACGTAAGGCAGTAAGTAAGTCTAAGTAAAATGATGCCAAAAATAGATGCCTGTTTTTAAACTTTCAAATTTTAGTTTACAATTGCTTGCTATGAAAGGCAAAACCCTTAACGCTCAATCATAAGGTCCGGTGCTACCCTTGTTAAATTATTTAAACGGGAAAAGAAAATGGAGAAGAATTATGAAGATCATAATTATAAGAAGAACAAAAATGGTACAAAGATTGTGACAAAATAGGTAGAGCAAATTTGGTCCAAAAACTTGTATTTAAATGAGTTATCCCACATCTTGTCAGAAGAACAAAAAATCCACGTGTATTTCAACAAATTAGATTAAGTTTTGTGAAGTTTGATCCTAAAACCATTTAAGAGAATAAAATTGGACGATTGACCAAAAGAAAGACTTTCTATACTTACCCTTCAAAGTAAAAAACTGTCTACGCTTTTTACAGCCAAAAATTGTGTACTGAATGTCTTTAAAAAATTGCAATTTTAAGGAGTTATATTTTTTTAATGTCGACTCTTGCAAGTTTTTTTTTTTGTAATAATTTGTGTTTAGTTTATGTGAATAAATGTTACTTTTACATATTATGTAAAGTATTAAATGTACACATACATGTGTACAATTAAATATTTTTACTTTTCTATAAAATGTGTTTTATGACAAACGAAAACCTGTATTTTTTGCATATACTAACTATTTATAACATTTTTTTAATTGGTATAAATAAAAATAATTTTTACTTAGTTGGTTAGGAGTTTAATTATAAAAAAAAACACATTTTCTTTCTGAAAATTGACGATATATTGCGCAACGTCTGAGGGGCTTCACGCTAGTGGTTGCATTACAAAAAGTGCCCGTGATTGGTTAAGGGACAATAAAATAATACAAACCTGAATCAAAAATATTTTAATTTTAATTGTGGTTTTTGTGTTTGCAACATCTCTTTCGAGATTTACATGGAGATTAAATTACCTTCTAAAAATTTGTTTCCTGTTATTGTGGAGCTAATAACCGTTTACAATTTCTCACAACTTTCCTAATTCTGTATAATTTTGAAAAGAACTTACTAATCTAACAGTATTTAAACTAACAAAAAAAGGGGTATTTTTCTGTCATTAATGATTAGTGTCCTAACCTAACTTTGGACAACTGTCATGTGGGCGGTCGTTATGTGACCTTATTAGAGACATACGTCCATTGATTAGTTCAGTAGAATTCATGGTATGACGTAATCGTCTTCTTTCGTGATTTGGATAGTACATAACCTGACTCTAGTCACTTCCAGTTACCATCATATGCACATTCCTATCTGACTGGGCCATTTTAGATGCTCTTTCTGTTCCAACTATGGCGGCAAGTTGAAGAAGGTCATATTTCGAATATATCACAGTTACAGTCATATTTGTCATACTACCCACTTTTCTATTCATATTGGCTTCCTAAAAGATAAATAGTTTTAGGTAATATTAAAAGGTTTTTTACAAATAGCAGTTATCTGATCTTAGGATCTTTACCAAATAAATTAATAATAATTTGAATTTCCTAGGGTATGTATTCCTTTGTCTTATCAGAGGAATAAATAAACTTTATTCTTTAAAGTGAAACTTGGTTTGGAATAAATACAGACTGTAGATGTTAAAAAAAAAAAGAAAAATTTATTGGCTTATGAGAGAAATCTTTAGCTTTATTTAATATTGAGCAAATGTCTACAAAAATTGTATTAAAAACAAAATTCAAAATGTTGCATCTTATTTAAGTTGGATTAATACAAATATTGAACTACTAAAAATTTTATTCGTAAATTTACCTGCATCAAATTGCACATCTCATGATAAAAATGTGGAAAATTAGGTGGCTGATAAAATACCAAATGCCGAATTCCTTTGACTCTTATTCTATGGAAAAAATGGTATCGCTCTGTATATAATAGGAAATGAGCATCTCCATGATAGAATATATCTCTTGCTCTTGCTATTTTTCCCACCTAGAAAATAAAATATGTAGAAACAAATGTAGATATCTAACTATATACATTTGCCGATAAAGTCGAAAACTTTTTCAGTTTAGTTTTTGCAATAATTCTTTATGACAGAAAAATCACTGAAACTAATTTTAAATTTATAGTACAAATTAAGATTTAATTCCAAATTTACCAATTTTTAAAAATTATTAGATTGATTTGGTTCACCAATATTCGTTTTTCTTAATGCTTTAAAACCTTTTTTACTATTATAATTTTAAACAATTACCTTAGAATATTCACAAATCTGAACAAATCCAATATCTTCTTTCTTAAAATAATTTCTCACTCTTACATAGTCAAAATAGCTTGGAACATATATAAGAGTCTGCTTCATCATGCTGTCTTTTGTTGTGGTAAAACTGTTCCCACAAAAAATTTAAACCTTGCTTCTATAGCATCAGCTGGACTACTAGCATCAAATTTGTGGAACACATGGGGTATCTGAATAAATACTTGACTTATGGAAGGCATTTCAACTGGATTGACAACCTTTACTTTTCCCGCATAGTTTGAACACTTCTTATTGAAGATCGAGTTGATTTCTGGTAGAGTTAGCGACGAAAATATTAGAGTTTGTCTGTAATATTTAGCCCATAGGTTTAAACACCATTGCCTTACTCTGGAAACATCTGTTCCATGAAGATCTTTTGGTTTAAGGTGTATATGATTAAAAAGATGTATAATATGATCCCAGTTCTGCATTAAAAATATTTCGGTTTGGTCAAAAATCAATAATTCAATTGATGTGAGAAAATCAAAATCCCTGTCTGGTTCACCTTCGGCGCCAATTATGGTCCTTAAGCCAAGTGGCGACGCTACTATGATGTCAGATGAATAAAAATCAGAGTAGAGCTAAAACAAATATTCTTTAATCAACTTGTTTATACTAACATATTATGTATGTATGCATTTTGTGTTGATATTTTAATAATATAACCATAATAATAAAACTTTTAAAAAACATATTTGACTATTCCTACCTTTAAACTTTTTTAGTTACACTAATTCCTATTTTAAAATCATCACTGGAATTCCCACAGAATGTCTTTTCATAATCTTCTGGCTTAGGGTTTTTTTTTGGCAAATATAATTCATTTCCTGTATAGTCTTCTACAAATCTAGTTTTTTTAATAACATTTCCTTTATCCTCTTTAAACATAATGTCGATTATTGTGTTTATAATTTTGTAGGCAGAATCTTTAAATGGGGCGACTATTAATACCTACAAAGATATGGAATAAATAAAGTTATGATTAATATTTTAAAAGCTATCAAAATAATAATTAAATCATGAAAACCCCAGCTTTCTAAAATGGTTTTTTACTAGGCATAAAATTTGAGGTGCATGTAGTAAAACAACAATGTTAAGTTGTAAGATTTGTGATAAAAAAACTAAATATTTTAAGGCTGACTGTCAAAAAATATTACTTTTTCATTATAAGGGATTTAAAAAAGGGGCCGGTCTAATTTTAGTCCTAAATCAATGGTAATAGAAAGATTTGTTGGAATTGTTTGAAAGTATTCGTAGATTGGTACGTGAAGTTTAGAATGTTACTAAAACCAATATTAGTCCTCTTGTAATCATATACTGAAAACTTAAAATATACATTCCTGGACAGAAAAAACCGGACAAACAAAATTTTGTTCAAATTTAATCTTAAATAACATTTTGGTTTTTTGACAGATTTTAATTATTTTTTGGTCCAGTTATAGCGCTTTTCATCAAGAGTATTATTAAATACGGAGATTGCAAAGTTTTTAGGAATAGGTGTTATACAGGGCAGAGCCAAATGTTGCATTTTGCCCAAATTTTTGAATAATGCTGAAATAATTTACCATCACAATTTTTTACCAGTGTATTGCATTTTAAAGCCCCATTTTTTCTTAACATTTTCTTTTTTATTATTTATATTAGTATCTCTATTCTAAAGGAAATAACATTTTTAAAGAAAGCAATGCAATTTAATTATGATGGCCGTAATATGTATATGCTATATTGAGAACATATTGTAGATTTAGAACTACAACTAAATAACTTCAAAATAGTAGATTTGAAATAATATCGGTTATAAATTTGTTTGCCAGAAGCTGTAGTGGTCTTCTTGAAATAACGCCATATGGTACTGTCTGGTATTGTCTATAAAATCAGTTTATTAGTTACCTAGTTCCATTACTGAAAATCCACTTCAGCATATTATGCTGATGTAGATATTTTAAAAGTGCAAAAATTCGAGTTACCTAGTTGTAGTTCTGAACCCACGATATTGGGGAAACTTAAGATTTGGATGGTCATATATTCAAAACTAATAAAAATAACTATGGCAAATGTAGTATTTTTTAAAGGTCCCTAAAATATTTTTACTGGTAATTTAATATACAGGGCGTTTTTTTAAATTTTACTTTTTGTCCTACCTTGTATATCTTAAGAGATAACAAAAATCTGATTACTGATTTGGAAACTACAAAACTAACTTAACAAACCGATATTTTTAATTATTTTTTATTATGAAAAATAAAATTTTTAAGGAAGATGAAAAATTATAACTTGACACCCGATACAAAAATTTACTTAATTGTCTTATTTAAAAATTTGTATTTCCTTTTAGAATAGAGATAATGATATAAATAAAAAATGGAAATAATAAAAAAGATGGGGCTTTAAAATCCAATACAGTTTTAAAAATTTGTGACGTTAAATTATTCCACACATTTATTATCTAGGTAAATTATCTTTTTGATACTAAATGGCGTGCATACCTCAATTCATCGTAGTTGCCATGAAAACAGAAACTAATAGAACATGTTGTAAAAACAATTGCTTGTGTTCCATTAAAAGTTTAAATTAGTTTGTGTTTTTGTATATCCTATGATGTTAAAATAATTTTAAGTTAAATTTGGTATTATAGAATAATTTTTTATTGTTAATACCAAATTTAACCAAATTTATTTTAACATCGTACAAGATACATAAACACAAATTAATGTTTTTATTTTTTAAACTTTTAGCGGAACACAAGCAATTGTTTTTACAACATATTCTATTAGTTTCTGTTTTCATGGCAACTACGATGAATTGCGATGTACGCCATTCAGTATCAAAAGATTATTTACCTACATAATGTAGTTTTTTAAAATAAAATGAAATAAAGTGTCGTAGTGTTTTAAATCGTTGGGTACCCAGGAATTGTTGAATAATTTTGCTTACAATTGAAGAGTTGAAATATCAAAGGTGCTAATTGCCATAAACAAGAAGCAGAGTTATTTTCAAAAAACTTTATTATTTTCACATTTTAAAAGCTACGGGTCAACAAAATCTAAACACAAGATGTATTCTGACGCCAGTTAAGATGAACTACAGGCACATGGCTCTTTCTCAAGTTATTTTCCTTGGCACATAGCACCTTTCTATGGTATAAACTCATTTAAAAAAAGAAGGCACTTAGCCCATTTGATATTTCAACGCCTCAATTAGTTTTGTGTTTTCTCTAAGAATAGACCACATGCATTTATTTTTATTATCTGAATTTTTTATTCTACTACAATTCATTATACTTTTTTTTAACAGATGAATACAATTATTTATTAAAATTATTACTTTGTCTTTTTAATAATAAAAGCGCATCCAATCTATTTTTTACATCTTTAATCGGTTTATTGTGTTTATAAAGACATTTGGTTCGTGGTTTAGGATAAATAATTTTTTTGAAAAAAACTGATTAAATAAAAGCAACAAAGTGTTCATAAAAGTTGACCACTGTTGATTTA
Organism: Listronotus bonariensis; assembly: GCA_014170235.1. Lineage (NCBI taxonomy): Eukaryota > Metazoa > Arthropoda > Insecta > Coleoptera > Curculionidae > Listronotus > Listronotus bonariensis. Next base: position 84,765 of record JACEGR010003809.1, on the reverse strand, counting down.
CTTCAGCTCGATTTAAAGCAAACGCGTCTTGCCATTGTTGCCGTTTTAAAATATGAAAAAACTGTTTTACTATCTTCAGTGAAAAACATTTAAAGTAACACTTCTTTCATTTCTCATTATAGTAAAATATAATTTTTTGGGCTGTGTGATCTGATATTACTGTATTAAGAACAATACTGCATAAATCACATTTGGGTACATTTGTAAAAATCAATACAGCTTCTAAATACTTGTTATTCTAGTATTTTCTAAAATTGTTGGGTACATATCAAAATAATTCCTAATAGATAAAAATTAATTTTCAAGATTGTTATTTGTTAAGAGTTTTATATTAAAATCTCCAGCAAAAAAAACTTTCTTTTGATCACTTACAATTTGTTCCAGTATGCTCTCTATTTAAAAAAAATCCAGGGTACCTTTTGGAGGCAGATATATTGATATTACAATGACAAATTTACTTTTAAAAGTACACTTCACACATGCGCATTCAAAAACACCTTCAACAGAGAGTTCTTCGATTTTTTTCCTTCTTCGGAATTTTGTATCCTTTCTGAGGTACACTGCTGCTCCCCCATACCCTCCTACTCTGTGCTGCAAGTTTAAAGTTATTTATGCTTAGTGTCTAACTGCTCTTTTGTTTTCCAGTGTTATGAAAGACAAAGATATTTACAATCCACATAATCTTTAAGCATGTCATTAATCTTATCCAAAGAATTTCCCAGAGAGTGTACATTTTGATGTATGATGCTGCATCGTTGGTCATTTTTTTTCTGTTACTATAACTTTCTGATGCTTTTCTATAAAAAAATCCTTATAATTAATGTCATTTTTAAATGCGGTTAACCCACGCCTGTATATGGAAATTTGTCCCTTCCTAGATAATATTTCAGCTTTAATTTTGTACAATTGGGGCATTTATAATTTGGTTCATTGCAGTCTTTTGCACTATGTGCTTCTCCGCATTTGTGGCAGCATTCTCTTTCCGAACTACAGTATTACGCAACTTGACCAAAACCACAACGTTTAAAGCTTAATGCCAGGTTCAGATGTTGCTCTACATGTACACAAATTAAATAAAAAAACTTTTACCCCTTTTCAGGAACCATTTCGCAATAATCGGTGTTGTCTGGAGAATCCAGTTTTCTTTTGTTGGATTACGACACTGTTTTTTAGTAACTACTTTTATTTTATCAACAACCATATACCCAGGTTCTTTCACAATTTCAGGATTTAGTTTTTCTTGGAGAAATTCTTCATCAGAAAATCCTTTCTGGGATCGTGACTTTGTGACTCTTATTTTTATGCTTTTTGTCTTGCACTGCCGCTTTTAATTTTTCTTGTTGACTTTTGTCAAAGCTTTCCACAATAATTGCTCCCAAGGAAGTTTGTCTAATGTTTTAAAGGCTCTTCCTATATCTTTATTACCTATTTCTTGCTTGAAATGTTTTAGTGCTATTCCCGGATTATTTATATATTTTAATGAGGATGACAGTTTCATGTTTTTTACTGACGTAGGTGTTTTCCAAGCAGTCTTTTCTACAACATCTGAAGTATTTGCGTTTGCAACCATGGCTGCATATGCCTTTTTCTTTTAAATTTGTACTTTGCCTTGATCTTGATTATTTCATTGGCTTAAAGTATTTTCAGGTTTAAGTTGTAGCTGATTTTTCAGCAAAATTTTTTCCTTTTCAACTACACCACACCAAAGTTAGTAATTTATTGTGAGCTTTCTTAAGATGTTCTTTATAATTACTTGAAAAAGTTTCTGTTTTATTGGCAATTTCAATGATTATGTCCAAGTTAGTAAACATTTGTAATATGGTCTTTGGGTATCCCATTTCCACTGGTACTTTTCCACTGCATTGTTTTTTGGTATTTGCTAATATTTCTGGATTGTTTTCCGATTTGCTTCGCATATTAAATATTTGTTTAGTTTCATTTTGTGTATTTGCTTTATGTGGTGTTCTAAATATATAATTTTTAGGTTTAAAAATATCATCGTTTTCAAAATTACTTTAAAACTGCATCTGTGTTTTATTTACACTAGATAGTTTGTTGGATTTATATTATTTATTCAGATAAGTTTTTATCTGGTCACTTTTTGTCCACATTCAGATTTATAAATTCTTGACCTGCCGTCGAGCGCACTTTATACGTCGTATACCCATATAATATAAATATTTTGTAAATCTAAAAGTAAGTTTTTTAAACCTTATATTTAAATCCCTGTTAACTTCAACTTATTAAAAAAATATTTAGTTAAAGATTACTATTTTTTACTTTATACCTAATTATTTTGCCTTAATAAAAACGAAACTCTTACAGTAATCAGATTAACACTACTTTTTCTAGTAGGTATTTTTGGATAGATGAGAGGGTCCAAATTTCAAACTGTCATGGTAATTGTGTTCAGTACTGTTTGGCAATTTATCGTGAAAAGACTTATCCCCGGCACAACGTCTAAAACGTGTTTAACTGTATTATGAAAATCATCATTCTCCGAGAAATGTGTTTCGTGCGCTTCGGGCAACTTATGGTCCATGCATAATCGGCGTACTGAGCCGACTATTCGCTGTACCATCACAAAAATTTGAACTCCAATTTTCATTATTGGATAATTCTTGACCAAATGAGCCACATACAGCAAGTAGTGCAGAAAATATAGCAGCAATAGCTGCGAGTGTATGTGATGATTCTGACGAATTGATTTGGCGCTCGGAAATTGGAGCTTAAGAACAGACCATGTTAGGTGCAGTTAAGACCAACATTTGAATGCCATAATCTTTAAAAAATAAATGTATGATAATAAATATTACTTAAAGACAGGATTATATAAACTATGCTAATCTGCGTAGGGAGTCAAAGCAGATGATTGCACTGAGCTACCTTTTGTATGTATCAAATACCGAGCATATGATACCACAAAATGTGAAATATTTCTGGTCATCCGTAAACAGTCTCAAAAGAAGAATCATGGCATTCCTAAAAATATGGAATTTAATAATGAGATAAAGCAAACGCCGACAGAAATTGCTGATGCCTTTGCCAGCCATTTTGAGAGTTGCTACAAAGATCCCCAGTGATCAGCGGCCACTAGAAGTGTCAGATTCGAAATGTGTTACTCTTTCTAAGTTACTTTTTTCAAATGAACAGGTTCAGAACAAACTTGTTTCACTGGATATTAGCAAGAGTACTGGAGCTGATGGAATTCCATCTTTGCTTTTGAAAAATTGTTGCCAGTCGTTGGTTCACCCGTTGTGTTTAATTTACCAGGCATCTTTCAATCAAGGTCAGTTTCCATCCTACTGGAAGAAATCTTGTACCCATTTTTAAATCAGGCCCCTAAAAACGACATTAAGAACTATCGTGGAGTTTCCCTAATGCCAATTGTAGCAGGGGTATTTGAGTCACTTGTTACAGATGATCTTTTCCAGAAGTTTAAATCTCATATATCTGAAGAGCAAAATGGTTTTTTAAGTATCGATCTACGGCTACCAATTTAGGTGTTTTTCATGATTATTTGGTCAATAGTGTTGAAAGTGGGGAGCAGGTAGATGTAATTTATACGAACCTTACAAAGACATTTGATCGAGTTTGTCATAAATTGCTTATTAAAAAGCTTACAGCAATGGAAATTGATGGTCCATACCTGAATGGATAGCATCTTACCTTAGTGACCGAAAGCAGTTTGTAAAGATAGGAAATGTGTTATCGCGTGAGATTAGTGTTAAATCGGGCGTTCCACAGGGCTCCCATTTAGGTCCCATTTTATTTCTGCTTTTCTTTAATAGTGTTTCATCTATTTTTATTAAATGTAAATGTCTAATGCACGCAGATGACCTAAAATTATATAGCAGCGTTAGTTCATATGAAGACTATGGTCTTGTTCAACAGGATTTAGCGAAATTTGTTGACTGGTGTAATCAAAACCTACTGGAAATAAGCATTGCAAAATGTAAAGTGATGCATAAGTAAATCTCCTGTTGAATATAATTACAGTATTGCGAATGTTGCGCTCGGTTGTGTGGATAACTTTAAGGACTTGGGTGCAATATTTAGTAAAGATCTTAGTTTTAATAAGTATATTGACAGTATAGTTCTTAGAGCCACTAGAATGCTTGGTTTTGTTCGTCGAATGACTTCTAATATTTATGACATTAGGGCTATAAAATCTTTATATAACAGTTTGGTTCGTAGTGTTCTTGAGTATAATAGCATTATCTGGAGTCGTAAGTACAATTGTCATATTCATCGTTTGGAACAAGTTTAGAACAAATTCGTAAAACTGCTTTTGTATAAATTAAGATTTCCATATAAAGAACTACCATACACAATTCGTATTCAGTTAGCTGGAATTGATTCCCTTGAAAAAGAAGGCTCAAAGCTATGGCATTTTTTCTGTATAAAATGTTAGATGGGCAAGTATGTTGTAGCCAGCTGCTATCAAAGATTTGTTTTAGAATACCTAGTAGGTTTACAAGATGAGGGGGTGCTCACTCCCGAAATACATGTACAAATTTGTCCAAAATCCCTGGCAATCCCATCGAAATCCACTGAAATCGCACATTCTGCGCGAAATCCCAGTCGAAATCCCGGAATCCCAGACCGAAATCCTTATCGAAATCTCAAAATCAACCTCGAAATCTCGAAATCATCGTCAAAATTACGCACTTCCCGGAAATCGCAGACTTGTATACGCGGCAACAATGCCAAAAACATTGCTACTGTAGGTAGTAAGAGTAAACGCCTGACTCGTCGTTTATCTGTCTGTATATTCAGTGTTTTTTGTGTAGACTTGTTAAGCCACGTACAGACTTGGATACAATCGGCGAAAACATTTGTTGGCCGACTGTATCTTGAATGTTTCACATCGGTCGGCCGACTTGTTGCAAACGACATGGCAACATCGGTGGGCGTTTTCATCCAAGAAATCGGCAAGTCGCCTGTTTTCCATTTAATATGGAAAACATCGGCATGTTTGTACGAGCTTTAAAACTAGTGTGGACGCGAAACACTTGTATCTGCAAATGTTGGCCAACTTTGTTGCTGAAAATTTTTTGAACAAGATACAGTCGGCCGACAATGTTGTCCCGATTGTATCCAAGTCTGTACATGGCTTTAGTTTATCAGAGTAGCTTTCCACTGACAAAAACTTTTGTGCGTCACGCTCCAGGGCTTGATCTGCTATAAAAAGTTAGTCACTGGAACGCATCCCTAGACAAGAAAAGAGAGATACCTTAAAGAAATTCTAAAATTTATTTTTTTAACCTTTCTTGGCTTTGTAATAATAATCTCTTTTAATTATGTAATTCCATTTTCAAACAAATAATTTTAAAAATCCATTCTTAACCATAAAAATATTTTTGGAGCACGAAAACCAAAAGAGGGGGTGGTGCATGAGGGGCAAGGGGAAAGAAAACGGAGTAGTTGAGATGCATAACACTTTTCGTCACTGGAACGCCATAAAGTAGAACGAAATGCTCCTGAGCTACTCGGGAGCGCTCTATATGCGTCACTGGAAAGGTACTCAGGTAAGTATTAGAACTTCAATAAAATAAAGCTCTTGAGAAAGTCTAAAGAAAAATTTGCGATTTTTTTGCAAAAACATTACCGTTTTCATTCCTTAAAACAAATCTAACCTAAAAGTTAAGCTGTAAACAAGAAATTTTCTTTACTTAAAAATATAAAGAAAGGTCTAGAAAAATACTTTTCGCCTAGCTTTTACTGTACCAAATCTGGAATTTATGCCAGAGATTTTCCTAAATTCGAATTAAAATCCGTATGAAATTTGCAATACAATACAAAGTTTTTAATTAGAATCTTAGGTCAATATTTTTTAGTTTCATATGGTTAGCACCGAGGTTAGTACTCAGTCAGAACAAAAACGAACTTTACCTAGCTAATTAAACATTTTCGAGGGTTACTTTGGTTAGTTCATAGAAACACAGAAAAATCGGTGACTATTTCAGGAAATGCTTAGAAATCGTTAAAGATTTTGGGAAATCCTCAGAAAATCCACAAACTTTAAAAAAATCTCTGAAATCCCTACTGATTTTAAAAATTCTTCGAAATCCATATTGATTTCGGGAATTTATTTGAAATCCTTGACTGATTTCGGGAAATCTCTAAAAATCCAGAAAAATCCTCATGATTTCCGGGAAATCCCGAAATAAATGTACAATTTTTTTAGAGTGAGCACCCCCTCGAGGACTAATTATGGATTTCAGCGTTTTTCTGATAGACTCATGAATAACTACATAAAGAATTTTCAATCTTTTGATATTTTTGGTTATATTAGTTTTAATTCTTTTAAAAGACATGTTAATTGCGAATATTAAGACTTAAATGTAATGTAATGTAAATTTTTTGTACTATTTGGAGTGTGTACTCTGTAAGTATTGTTACTGTAAATAAATAAATAAATAAATAAATAACTAAATAAATAAATAAAAGAAATATTCATTTAATTTTTAAAAAAATCACTTCTTAGTAATTAGTTAGTTTTGTAAGCAGCAGGGAGTGTAAATATCAGATAATAACGATATACATATGTATTTAGGATAACTTTAGACTTCCTTTGCAATCGCTAGGGTAAAATTGGCAGGGCCATTTTTAAGTTTTTTAAGTGGAATATAGGGGCTGCCACATATAGCATATTGTTGGACAAAAAACAAAAAAATATATTTTGAAACATAGATTAGTTAGCATTTTCACTCTTTAATTAATTAATAAAAATAATAAAAACATGTTACTTATTGACTAAAAAAAATCGCTCATAAGCCAACATTAATAAGAAAACTCAAATTAAAAAATACATATTTTTATTTAAATGTCAAACAAATTCTAGTTTAAGCAAATAATAACATAAATCCAGGGCATTACTTTAATACAAGGGGTAAATCATCATTGCCTAAATCATCAGATTTACTTAAAAGTAGGTAGGAACCCATTTCTACTGATATATTATTGTAGGTATATTTTTAATTGTGATATTTATTTGGCATAAACATTGCAATATATATGTATGATTTAATATGTGAGGACCCCCAAATCAAAGTGTAGTTTTTGATAAAACACAGTTTTTAGAACCCCTCTCAATTTTTACTACTCATCTTTTAATTTCTAAAAATGTTTTTGAATTGAAAGATGTTATATTTATTTATTTAATATATAAAATATTTCAATAAAAAAAAACTTTTTAAACATAAATTTTAAAATGTGGAGTCAAAATTGTCAGATGCTCTTATAATTGTATTTTATTGAAAACTGCATAATGATTTGGAAATCCACTACTATCTGCAAACCTTAGTAAGCAGTACAAGTTTTTTCCTTCTAAAAAGGTGTATAAACCATTTAACCTAAAATTTAGTGTTGTATATACATAATGAAACATAAAGTTTTGTCTTTATTTTAATTCATATATGTTTGCACCCTTAACAATTTTTTAGATAACCTATTTTCATAGTACAAAGAAAATCTAAATAAAAAGGACTTACCTTTGGTCTAACCAAACCTTGATCTCTAAATTCCTCTGGGACATCATCTTTCTTGGATAATTTAGCATTATGATGCAAAACTTTAGTTCTTGTTTTTAATACATGATTGATAGTATGTAGACAATAAACAAAACGAATTTCATCAGCATTATCAAAAGTTCTTTCAGGAAAATAAAGATCCTGATAGTTATTTATAATAGAAAATAATTCTTGTTGTAGAGGGGTAAACAGAACATCCTTCCCAATAAGACTTCTATTTGCCTGAACAAGATTTTGAGAGATTTGTGATTTTATAAATAGATCTTTTGGGGTGTTTTGGCTATCAATTTTTTTGGAAGTTGACCAGGTACAGCGTAAAGAGTATTGTCTAATTTAGTTTTTTACTACATTCGTCAATTTCATATGTGGGTATTTGGAATATAAGGTTTCCGAGTCTTGCCCATGATTTTTTATACACTTCATTTTTTTAGGAACAGACTCCAAAGACTCCAAAAGGTTTGGATGTAACTCATAACATACATGCTTTACAAATGGATCTTTAGAATTTTCAAAGTTATCATCTTCTTGCTGAGGTTCTATATCTAGTTCATCTCTTTCATGTGATTCATGTGAAGATTCTAGTTCATTATCGGAATAATTCTCTTCTTCACTTTCATTCCCAATATCTGTAAATTATAATTGAAAGTTTATATAAATGTTAAAGATAATATAATGGGTGTACTATAAAGTAACAACTTACCACTTCTCGAGTCTTCTTCATCATTGTTAAAATCATTTTTGGGGCTATTGGTCTTGTTATTTACAGCAGTTTCATCATCTTCACTTTCACTACTACTGCTCTCACTAACTATTGGCTCACTATTTTTTATTTCACCGAATGTGTCCCGTAGTTGTTTCATTGGATCTTCATCTGACTCTTCTTCACTTTCAGAGAATTCCTGAATTATTTTTTCTTTTGTGATAATATCAGGTTCATTTTCCCTCATTTTCTTTGCTTTTTTATCAGTTCTATCAAAGGAGTCCGCTTTTCTCTTAAAGTTATTATTTTTTTATTAATCGAGTATGACTTTCGAACATTGTGCTTCTTGATATGTTTACTTCCTTTTTGTTTTTTTATCGAAATTTTTGGAGCCTGTTCTTACAACGTCTTTATATTTTAATTTTCGTCCCATATTTAAACCAAAAACACATTAAAATTATTTCCTTAAGATAAACAAAAACCAATAAATACACGAGAAATATTATGGTTAAGTGCAAATACACTCATCTTTTATTTCTGTTGTGTTTATTACTTGAGCTGCACAAGCCGTTACACAATAGCCTTGGTAGCTAAGGCCAAAGACAAGTGTGTACAGTTTTAGTAGCTATATGACAAAAGAAGAACATGCGGTCATCGGACAAATTTGCGTAAGAGTATTTGTCCGAATGTCGGTGATTACCAAGTACCAATTATAAAAATAATGGTATTTAGTAGCTTTTCATTGCTTAGTTTTTTTAGTCTTTTGTAATTCCTGTTACACATTTAAACCTACACTCTTTTGTTTTGTGCTCTAAGCAATAGCTTATAAAGCATACAATTTTAGGAACAAAATGGTTTTGTGTAAATTTTTTTTGCAGGGAACTTGTAAATTTGGAACTTATTGTCATTATGAACACCAAGCACCTAGTAAGTATTTTTTTATAAAAATTTACGCCTTAGTTTCTTAAGTGCTACCTTCCCAAAAATGTTTTTAAATAACTGTTCGTATTTTAGGTAGTTATACAAGTTTTAGTGATAATAATCCACAATCAACATCTATTTTACGTCAAGCCAATTTTGGCGCAACCCAGTCTCAAAATCCAAAACCGGCAGGTTCAAGTGGAAATGTGGATGTTAACACTCTTGTTAAATCAGTGGTCAATGACATGATAGGGGCTGAAAAGGGGGCCAGTGGCTTATATCATCTTATGCCCCATTTAAAGAAAAACCAGCTTTTCCAGGATTTGAAGATCAAAGTCCTGAAGAGATGCGTTTGGGATTTTATGAAGCCCAAAAGAATGGCACAATGGACCAGTATGTAAGTAGCATTTACCAGTTACCATCTGCAGATACAGGCAAAAAACTTAATATGAGTAAAATAAATGACTGATGTTATTTTGTGTGTAAAATAGGTTCAATATTTATAATTATTATATTTTTATACTAACTTTTTATCAACAGAAATCCCAACTTCAACTCCTTCTTCAAAACAGTATGATGAAGATTAAAGCCCTTCAAAATCCTGCTCAAGATGTAGTGACCATATTACAGAATATTTACAACACACCACCATCTAGTAATAGTGGTACTTATGGACAGAATATAATGTCATCAAGTACAGCTGGCTTAAATCAATCAAACAACTATACATTCCCAACTCAAAATACATCACCCTTTGGGCAAAACACTGATAATATTTTTAAAACCACAAATGTGTCAAACCCTACAAATATTTTTGGTGGTCAACAGACTAATTTTAGTGGTGCACAGCAAACCCAAGTGCAGACAAATATATTTGGAAATTCAGCACAATCTCCAATACAAAATCAAAATCCATTTGGGGGTAACACTTTCAGCAAACCTCAAAACACTATATTTGCAAGTCAACCAACAACTAATATTTTTGCAAATCAGGGGCAAACTACAAGCAATATTTTTGCGTCAGCAAATTCAGCAGTCACTACTCAAGCTCAATCAACAGTATTTAGTGGTATTCAGCAGTCACCAAATATTTTTCAATCGGCAGCGCCATCAAACCAGAATCAAAATTTGTTTTCTTCACCCTTACAAAATATGAACCAACAATCAATATTTGGACAACAACCAAGCCAACAGATGCAACAAAATATCTTTGCAACCCAAAATCAGCCACAAAATTTACAACCTAACATTTTTTCAACACAAAGTCAACAGCAACAACAAAATGTATTTACTGGTAACACAAATACTACACCATTTGCCAGTTCACAAGCAACTGTTCAGTCTAATCCACCAAATTACTCTGCATCAATATTTGGGCAGACCGGAAATACAAATCCCTCTGTAAGTTTTGGATCTGTTCAGCAATCTATAGATGAAAGTCTTTATTCTAAAATAGAAGAATTAACAGTTGAAGAAAAAAATGGTTTGAAAGTGATGCACTGGATATAATGAATATTCCAGAAAAGCCTCCCACCTATGATATGTGTTTTAAGACATAAATTTTTGGTTTGTTTTAGGAAAAATCAAGTTTCTCATACACTTAAACATAACTATATTTTAGTAGTATGTATTATGAAATTTACTTTTAAAGTAACTATGTGATATGTTTATAAGACTTTTAATGGGTATTGTAATATTTATTTTTTTTTGTCTAAAATTTAATATGTTTTTTACTGGCTTCTAATTAGAAATTATTTTGGCAGTTATCTTAAAGCATGATAATTTTCTTTTAAAAAGTTATTTTTGTAATTGTCAAGTAATTCAAGGTAATTACAATTTTTTCATTTTCTTTTTAAGAACATGGAAATGCTCAAATCATTTTGTAAGTGAAACATGTTTGTAAACCTAATTCTTTTTTAATATTTACCACAAGGAAAGTAACCAACTTTTTACATATAGTGTTTTTTACAATTACTTACATCCAAAATTAAATACCAACTGAAGATTTCATACAGGGTGATTCTTAACCTATGCACAAAAATTGGGGAAATTATTGCTAGGGTCAAACAATGAAAGCAAAGAAAAAAAGTTTGTAATTTTTTTCCTTTTAGGGAGATTAAGTACCAATTATTATCAATAAAAAAAAGAACACGAATTCTGAGCACAAAATAATAATAACTAATAATGACAAAAAGGATCGTAAACTATTTTTGTTACGGAACAATCAGCTGAACTTTTTGTTTTTGTAAAATATAAATCGATAAACAAGTTATAATGTTATTTTGTATGCGTCTTAGTTGTCTCTTCTTACTCGGGGCTTTATTTGAGTTTATTTTTCCGCGATTTAAATTAAACTTATGGATTATTATTATTATACCTTATACCTTGTTAGTCAATGTGGGTCCTTAGGAATAAGTTCCCAAGTTTATGTGTTCAGGGTGTTTCAGAACTATGGGATCAAACTTCAAGGTGTGATTCCTAATATTATTTTATAAAAAAGTTCCTATAAATATATGTCCGGCATTGGTTCTTTACTGAGACAGGGCGTTAAAATAAAAAAAAACAGTTTTTTCTAAATATTTTTAATATGCTTAGGCCAATTTGAATGAAATTTGGTACATTTATTTAAAGTAATAAGGCGCTTATTTCGCCCTAACCATATTGTTATTATTGGGTCCAGTGGCGTCGCACTGGACACCGCAACTTATATTATTGAAAAAAAAATCGTACGCCACTGACTTTTTTGATGTTTTTATATTTTTTATAATTAAGCAATTTATAATACAACTTTTTAATTTCTTTTTTTTTGTATCCACCTTCGTTTTCGAAAAAAATATTAAAACTACTTTAATTTCTTCTAAAAAGTACCCATAGACAACATGATATAAAAAGCAAAAATTAAAATAAAACAATTATTTGCTCTAAAATATATTAGTAGTCGTAAAATAACGTCAAAAAAGTCAGTGGCGTACGTTTTTTTGCATTAATATAAGTTGCGGTGCCCGCTGAGACGCCACTGGACCCAATAATGACAATATGGTTAGGGTTAAATAAGCAAATTATTACTTTAAATGAATGTAGTAAATTTAATCGGAATCGGTCTTGGCATATTAAAACTATTTAGAAAAAACCTTTTTTTTTCTTAAATTTTAACTCCCTGTATCTCAGTAAAAAGCATCTCCCGACATAGGTTTATAGGAACTTTTTTCATAAAATAACATAAGGAATCACACCTTGAAGTTTGATCCCATAGTTCTGAAAAAAAGGTTAAGAATCATCCTGTATACATAATATATTATTTAACTTTATGTTAAAAGCATGAATTTGTTTCAAATATACAAAAGTTTATAATTATGGTAAATGCAGTTTTACTTATATTATCCATAAGTAACTATTTTTTTATATTTAAATTATCATTATCTTAAAGGTGTCACATGATTATTTAGTACTAAGTATGGTTATTAATCTCTTTTTTAGGTTAAAGACATTCTGTTTTTACTTTATATAGTGAACTAAATATCCTATTTAAAGAGTACCTAAATATTATAAAATCATATAACAGAGTAGTAACTAAGAAAACTGAGTACTTAATAAATAGTTTATTTTTAAATCCTTTAATTTACATACAATTACAAAGCCACCAAAAGTTATCTTCGCCTTCTTACTTTAGATCTGCCCTTCTTTTTCTTTTTTGAACTACCATTTCCCTCTTTTTACTAACTTTAGTACTTTTGGGTGCTGGTGCCCCAGTACTGGGCCTTTTTGGTACAATTAAATTTTGTTCAACTAAATCTGCTAGTTTCCCCTGTTCAGCAAGCATAGACAGAAAGGTGCAAATAAACTCGTCATAGTTATGGGTTCGGCGACAGTCATCTATCTATAGTATTAAAAGGGAATTTTGTTTTAAATTTTAAATACTCAGTAAAAAAATTAAAACATTTCCTATATAAGATTTTCTCTATCTATTACTTGTTCCATGCTTTCTAAATACTTACCAGCACTTTGAAAGCTAAAGGCAGCTGTACTTACTTTATATTTATTTTGCTTATCATTTTCATCTTTCAGGCTCATTTCACAGAGACAAATTTCATTTTCCAAATTGCGTAGTAAAGAAAGTAAATCTTTAGGGGCAAAAGTATGTGGTTCTAAAATATCTTGATTTTTTTTCTCTGCAATCACTGGATCTCCGTCACTGGTGTGTACTCTTGCATGGATTCCACCACTGCTTGACTTTTTCTCAATATTCTTATTTACCTTTTCTTCCACTAAAAGAAGATAATCTTTTATAGTTACAAATACTACAACCCCAGTGAACCTTTCCAAGAATATTTTTTAAAATATTTAAATTTTAAGCTAGTCTAGCAAACATCATGACAAGAGAGGAATTTACCATTATTTATTTCTTGTTCTGCCATTCTAAGTACCACAAAACGCTTTAGATCTCTGGAATTTGGACTATTTTGTGCAGTACTTGACCAGTTCCAAGACTGTGTTGGAGAGTTAAAAGCTGAGCTTGAACCAATATCTGATGGGGTGTCAGTTCCTGAAGTACTAGGGGCTGGGGATGTTTGTATGGTCAAGGGAGTTGAATAATCCAGTGGACAAAGTGTCATATTAGTCTTTGTATTAGAGGCAACTGTAACCAAAGGCTCTTCTATGGTTGGTTTAGTTTCTGCTTTATCTTCAGTCTCTAACTTAACATCTTCGCATTTAACAACTTTTGAACTTTCTGAAGAACCCTCAATTTTACCACCACCTTTATCTTTAATCTTAACAATCTGCTGAATAGCATCCAATACTATTTGTTTGTTTGTTCTTAACATTTTTAGTTTGTGCTGGATTGCTAATCGTCTATCAGGAACTACTGCCATTAGATTAAATCTTATTTCATTGTATTCATCTGCAGTAATACCTAATCGATCTTGGATTACACTTCTAAATTTATCTGTCCAGTCTTGATCACTACATGGACCATGATCTATTGGAAATGGTTTAAGACCATCCAGTTCATAAAGACGAGCACCAATTGGTACAAAGCTTACAAAATGAAAGGCTTCACCTAAAAAATGGATTTATATGAATGTATTCTATGTCCAAAACAGTTTAAGATTAATATAAAAGTTAATAAGTAGCACATTTTTTCTTTAGTCAAATATTTATAGTTACAATAAAACTTTAATATTAAAGGTTTTTGCAATTACACAAACTCTAGGTAACTTATCTAGGTAATCAAGACCAACAAAATAAAATAAGATAAAGCTTGAGGCTTTCAACACTTACCTCTACCTGTAAATCTTCCGGTCGATACATTACTACTCTTCTCCAATCTTCTTTTGGCTTGCGGCATAGCATGAGAATTATGAGCACATGCTAGTTCTGGTGTATTCCCAATGGCCCAACCTTTATTCTCCGGTGACATGCCATGGGTATGTGCTTTAAGTCTTTGAAGTGTCTCTCCTAGATGAATGTTAGGACAATTTAATAAAATTGAAATTAGTGCGTGTGTAGCACAAGAGTTAGGTACCATCTGCTGTGCAAAAAAATGTTGTTCACAACATCTTCATCCTTGACAAATGTTTCTGTTTGTTCAACCACCTTTCTTCTAGATCTTCGTTCTTCAACCCAACGAAATAGGAATATAAAGCCATATACTTGACTATCCAGGGGTTTATTTAGGTCATATATTTCCTCCACTTGCACCCCTTTAACACCAAAATCTTCTAAAAGAAGCGTAAAAAGCCCTGGGTCACTTTCTAATTCTAGCCATCCTTCAGTTAGCTCCTTAATATCCACCGGCATGACTTATATTGTTGTTTACCATAAAAATAAACTTTAATTATACGATATCATTAAAAATCTCGAGAAAATTGTTTGTTTATAGCTAAAGTACTGGATAAAAATCGGATTATCGAATCTTTAACTAAAGTTCTTCTTCTTTTAATGTGGCGCGTTCTGCCACTTTTTTATTTAGGAAAGTTCAATTTAATAGTCACATGATATTTGTGATTAGTTGCACGTATATATGACGTCACAGAAAAATATTGATTGAATATGATGATATTTAAAACTCGATATTTTGTTCAAATACTATTGACTAGCATTGCAAATATTTTTAAAACCCTTAATTCTTGAGATCTTAAGCAACAATGGCGGGTAATTTTAAAATACAAGATCAAGTCTCTCCGCGATCTTCAAGTTTTGCGGTCACGTTTTGTAGAAGGCTACATAGCGTCCCCGGGTAGGCAGCTGAAGAAGTTGTACGGGCGTTTCTGTTTCCTTGGGGATCGAGAAAAGACTCACGCTAAATTGATAGCATCTTTCTTCTGGAACTAAGCGCTGTGAGTGTAGATTGCTAAAAAACCTGATGTTTATAGGTTAGCGGTGCACGTGTTTTCGTAACGGCCGAGGACAGTGGCGCCCACTACTGAAAGCGTCAGCAAGTGACAGTGAAGGTTATGCACGATACCAGTAGCAGTTTTTGAATTGACAGCTACAATTATATACATGCATTGAATCGATTATTATTTTGTTTCGAACAAAAGTAAACATTTAAACCGGAATTTCTGCGAGCGGAAAGCTTGACCATCCAGATTTTCCACGTACGAAGCCCTGGAAAGCATAATCCGGAAGGGGGAGCTGGTTAATCGTTTTGCAACGGGACCAACAACAAAGAAAGCAAAGGAAAGCAAAGATGTCTCAAATACGGTAAGAAACTTCAAAGGGGATTCCATAAATTGTTTTATTAAAACAAGTTTCTATGAACATGTGTTCGGAGTTGCTTTATTTCTCATATACAGAGCGCTAAAAAGAATTGTCGATTTTTTTATAAATACATATTAAAAATATATTTTAATCAGTTTGGTTAAAATTTGGTAGTTATAGGTATTTAAACCACAGTTAATATTCTTGTGGAAAAAAAAGAACGTCACTGACTTTTTTCCTGCAAACCGCTGTCTCGAGACGTAACGTATCGAGTCGCTACCGAATGGTGATTGTTAACTTATTTGAAACTCGATTCCGAGTCGATATCTCACGAGTTTCACAACTGGGCACTATCCTTATTAAATAAGTCTCTTATACCTATTAATATTAATTATTTACGTAAAAACAGATGAGAAAATAAGGCCGATAGGTTTTGAAAGAAATATCGAGAACTCGATGTATACCGATCGAGTCGTCACCTATCGAGATGTTAAGAATCCGGGCCCTGTTCCCCGACTAAACAACTAATAAAAACTTAAAACAAAAATTAAACCGACTTTCCAAAAATAAATAAAACTCACTAGAAACCTAAAAATAATAAATAAATAAAAACAGTTAGCGATACTGTGGTAATAACATATATTGTATTAAAATATAAAAAAGCATTTGCTTATTTGGTTATTAACATCTAGTAGTTTAGCGCATATGTTATTACCCGACCTCTTTTTTTATTTATTAAGTTTTTAGTGAATTTTATTTATTTTTGAAGTCGATTTATTAAAAAAGTGTTTATTTTTCGCATTTTAGTTTATTTTTTGCATTTAAATTTATTATTAAATACTATTAAATCGAGAAACATACACTAAAAACACTACCAGTACCTTTTCTAAGCCTAAATTAAAAAGCACAATGTTGTGTAATTTGATTGGTTTAAAACGTTACAGTCGGTGATGCAAAATGTCACATTGGGGGTCATGGTTAGTTCTTATTTTTTAAATATATTTTTTTAAACTTCTTAATAAAACGAAAAAAAAGATTTAACTAACCAGAACTAACCATGACCCCCTAATGTCAATCAATCAAATTATACGTCCCTGTGCTTTTTGCTATAGCCTCTCTTTCAGTTGAAAAGAGTTAATTTTGTAAAAGGATTTAATAGCAATATGTAAACTGCCCTCGTATTATTTATGTTTGTTTAACGTTACACCAATAGGTGGCGCTAGTACAGCTTTGTCACACGAACAACGTACGGCAGAAAGAAAGGAATAGGTCTAGTACCTTTCTCTCTTGCGATCCTGACTTAGTTTTTATGGAACCACCGCGTTTATGCACTCTTTTAAATAAAATAAAAATTTAATCGATCCACAATTTACGGCGTAATCGCGTAAAACACACAAAAAAACATACGGGACGAATTGATAACCTCCTTCTTTTTAAAGTAGGTAAAAATATAACTTCTTAGTGTTGTTTTCTTCATACCTACTTTTGTTTTGAAGAAAAAAAAAGATAAATTTAACGTATTCTAAAAAGTATCCACAGACAGCATAAAATATTAAAAATAAAATATTTTGACCCACATCGATTTTTATAATAAACTCCTTTTTTTCTTAATTTTTTTTTTTTTTTTTTTTTTTTGTAAAACGACCTAAGGACTAACCCTTTGTGTTTTCGTACCATAGTTAGGGAACACCTTGTATATATTTTCATATTAGGAAACCAATTAAAACCGTAAATAATAATAAATATAATTTTTGTGACTTTTCGCTGTTTTCTAAATTCCTAAGATTTCTTTAAATATTACATTTCAAAATAACTATGCACTAATGTAAAAACTTAAAACTTCACCATTAAGGCATAAAAAAATTAAAACGAAAAGTTTGCCTCGAAACTAAACAAGTTTGCATATTTGAATGTTATTTTTAGTCCTAAACATTATTTCTTTATGAAAATTTTCTATATTATGAAAAATAATGGTACTTTTCTCCTGAGCAAAATTTATATTTTTTTACATACCTTGTATACCACTGCAAAAAATTAATATGTTATAATTGCATTTTGGGTTTTAGACTATGCAGAACTTTTTATAAAGAATAACTTTTTTTTATAAAATTAATAATAAAAACGTTTTCCATATGGTGCAAACTTACGTAGACATATGGTAGACATGTTGTATATTGCCTTCAAAGAAAAGTTAATTTAATAATTAAACAAAAAAAAGAAAAGTCAAAATTCTACTGGATTTAATCCCAAGAGGTGTCAAAATAAACAAAACTATATAAAAATAATAGTTTTAGTAATATATATTACGGTAAAAATGGATAAAATATAAAATGCATGGAAAATTAAATAATACTAATTAAAAAACTGAGACAAAATCCGTAACAGAAAAAACAACTTACTACTACAATAGGAAACAAGACTAAAAAGATGTAATAAATAAAAAGTTCGAAATAATAAATTAATAATGTAGCAACGGTTAAATAAAAAATTCTAGAATAGTACACATTTTTATTTCATTAGTTTTTAACTGTTATTTCCACTAAAATACGTTAAGTATTAGACATTACTGTGAATCTTATTTTTTGTGATGTGAATACACTAACATCTAAGTTTTATGTAATGTGGAACTAAATTTTCTAGGTCTCAGTTCATAACTAACTACCGAGACTCAAAAACTAAACTTAATACATTTTAAAAACTGTCATGGGTTTTAATTTTTTTATTGGTTTGGGGGCAGAGGCCAAAGCGAATGATCGACTTTCTTGCCAGCCATTAGCTCATCCCAAATATGGCGCCATTTATTCAGTCTTTCTTGGTAATATTCTGGGGTCTTTTCTGCATCAATTTCTTCATCCGACTTAGTGTTTATCACAATATCTAAAAATAAAAAAATAT
Source organism: Listronotus bonariensis (assembly GCA_014170235.1). Taxonomy (NCBI): domain Eukaryota; kingdom Metazoa; phylum Arthropoda; class Insecta; order Coleoptera; family Curculionidae; genus Listronotus; species Listronotus bonariensis. The sequence goes on along the minus strand of JACEGR010003809.1, from coordinate 66,012 downwards.
ACATACAGGGTCTAAAAGGTGCAAAAAATGCAATAAAACATTCCTGAGGTTCGATTATGACGATCTGACCCAACCTATCTTAGTCCAAAAGTGGATGATACAGAATGTTGAATAATTCGAGATTCGCTTATTAAAATTTTTTGAAACTTGGCACAATGTTTTGTCAGGTTAAGCTCTTCAAAAAGTTGTATTACATTTTTTCTGTAAAATATACAGGGGAGCCAATAATTAACCCCCTTAAAATTTACATGGGATTTTCTATGTTCCGCTCGGCACCACAGCTAATGCCGATGCTTTTTGCATTGGCATTAGCAGCAGTGCCGTATTAACCATTAGGCTAACCTAGGCCGCCATGAAAAAATAGGCGTCAGACAGGGAAGTAATAGACGCGCTAGACAGGGGAGTGTTTAAAAAGTATAGGTCAGATGGGGATTTTGGTGACTAATTTCTCTGTGAATAAGATGCGCTTTGGAATGAAATAGGAGGAAAGGACCTTTTTTTTCTCTTCAAAAATTTTTTTGGCGGAAAATAGGCGCTCCGGGAATTCTAGCCTAGTGCACCTCAAACAGTTAATACGGCCCCGATTAGCAGGTTATCAGCTTGATAAAGTTAGTCAGAGCTTGGTGAATACGACTGTAAGAACAATAGGGGTTGTCAATTTCCCCCTTTTATTAATTCTAAAAAGTCAAAAATATTTTAAAATTATAAATATCTGTAGAATTTCATTATTCTAGCACTTTTCGTTTTCGAAATAAAAATAAAACCCTTATGTTCTCGCCATTTTTGTACCGCGATATCTCCCTAGACTTTTAAACAAATTTTTCGCATTTGTTTTGAAACACCCAGTATACATAAACATACTCACTTAAACCCAACTTTAATCTTAATAAATAGGCTAACTGAAAACACCATTTACTTACATACCATTATGGCTTGTCTTGTTACTTTTTCTTGAATTGTCAATTTCCTTTAGTCCATTTCTGATATATTCTTGAAAAAGTTACTCGATTTGCTAAGAAACGGTTCAATGTCAGCTTCAGGATGTTGCTGCATGAAGTCGTATAAGAGATTCAATCCATCCTTAGTATCTTCTTTACTTCCAATTTTTTGGAATATGTCTGTTAGCATATTATGATTGGCCCTTGACAGAGAGTTTCTTTGAGATTGAAGGGGCACATCTTGGGCTTGAGCTATTTTTAAGCTCTACAAATGATTTTTTTAAATTAATAATGAACATACAGGGTATCCAAAAGTCTGGAAACGCTCAAATATCTCAGAGAATTTTAAATTAAATTGGACGAAAGTTGTACTCCAAGGTAAAACCATACTGTGAATTTAGTGTTGATATAAGAGTCGATATTGTCAGATTTTCAGTTTCGCAGAAATCAATTCTAAGTTTTAAAACTTAAATGAAATACACATTTTTAAATTTTATTATTGGATTGCAGCTGTTTTTAACTATACAATGGTATGGAAGTCCAATTTTTCTCTTTAAGTATTAACAGCAGAAAATATGTTTAATTGAGTAAACATAATAGGTGTAAACTGCGTTGGTATTACCTACCGTTTATACCTTGCAACTTTCAAACTAGTGCCCTGTTAGTTTTGACATAAGGAATACCTAGTTCAATTGAGTTTTTGAATATTAAAATGCCCCGTTTAAATAAAAATAAACATTTAGGGTAGGATTTTTCTATTTATAATATTGTATGTCTTTTAACTTTTGTTAATAATGAGTATTATTTTATTTAGAAATTCGATTTATGTCAGAGCTGTCACCAGTTTAAAACTTGCACGGTGTAAAAGGTAGTACCTTCTAACTTTACATCTATTATTTTTACTAAATTAAACATTTTTTCTACTATTATTAACACTTTAAAAGAAAAATTGGACTTTTATACCATTGTATAGTAAAAACAACGGAAATCCAATGTTCAAATAACAAAATATGTATCACATTTAAATTTAATCCTTCGAATTGATTTCTGCGAAACTGAAGATTGGGCACCATCGCCGATATCAATGCTAAATTCATAGTATGGTTTTACCCTGGAGTACCAATTTTAATTATTAGCAACATAACACAATATACGAGGTCATCCAAATAAAGTGTCCACCATTAGTAATTTTGTTATTAGTTCAAATATAAAATGTTCAAATTTTTAAACTAATAAAACTTTTAATACTCTTCAAGAGTAAAAATTATATAAAAAAACTTCTGAAAGTCGTCTTTTTATGTCTTCTAAATGAAACACCCTGTATATTTTATAACCACTCCAAAGAACTTTCAAAAAGCTTTAAAAAAACACCATATGTGATATATTCAATTTTTAACAGTTTCGGAAATATGGCCATCCTCAGGACCCTGACAGTAAACTCGCATTATTTAAACCGAACCTGTATATTGTATCAGTGTTAAAAAAATATCGTCTGGTAACTTTTTTAAGTGAATCTAAAAATTTATCAATACACCTACAAACTTACCTTTAAAAGCCGCAAAATGTACGATTCAATTTCAGATTCAGCGGGATTGGGTATTTTACTCAAAAGTTGCATGGAACTAGCTCCTTTTATTTTAACAGTAGAATGTAGTATTGTCTTAATAGTACGCAAAGGTGTATCAACAGGCCTTTTTGTCCACCATTTAGATGGAAATTTCACCAAAAACTGGTGCACTTCCAAAAGTACTGATTCATAATCCACATTTTCACCCCAAGTAGGCATTAACTTGATAACTTTCCAAAGACATTTCATCACAAGGTCAACTTGTCTATCTGGACAGTTATCGTTACTTATACATTCCGTGATTAGTTTAACAAGAGCACTAAAATATTATAACAGAATTTATTATAAAAGAAAAAAAATAATGCACAAAGAAGGAATAACATGTACAGGGTTTTCATTTGTATTTTGCCACCCACTTTTAACTATAACCCAAAAGGATAGAAAAAATATCCTGTATAAAAGTTTCGTATTTTTATCTATTATCTTTTGAGCATAAAAAGAAACACATAAATATCAATAAACTAAAGAAAAATAAAGAGGTAAGCTTTTTTTTAAATGGAACACCCTTTATATAATGTCACCATGAAAAAGGTCTTTTAAAAGCTTTACAAAAATACCACATTTGATATATCTATATTTAAGAGTTTTTAAAATATGACAACTTAAATCTGAAAAATAGTAGATAATATTTCCATTATACCTACCTACGGCACTAAGCTAAAACTGTAGATATAATGGAAATTATATCCAAATTTAAATGACCATTATTTTCGAAACTATTAAAGATAGACATATCAAATGTGATATTTTTGTAAGGCCTGTTAAGAGATCTTTCTAATGGTGACATAATTTACAGAGGTATCGCATTAAAAAAGTTTACCCCTTTATTATTGTTATTTTTTTTAAGATTTGGATCAATTGTTTCTTTTTACGCTCAAAAGGTAATAGATAAAAAAGTATGAAACTTTTATAAAGAACGTTTTATTTATTCTTCTTGGTAATAGTTAAAAGTTGCTGGAAAAATATAAATGCAAACCTTGTACAACTTAATAGCGCACAAAGTAAAAGAGATATGATGCATATTTTCAGAAAGTCCTTCGAAGGAATTTCTTAAAATGCACAATGTGTTTAGGTGTTTCCCCATAATTTTTTTAGAATATCGTGAAAGCACCCTGTAAAAGTCAGTGTAAAGAGATTTTTGTAAAGAATACAAATATAGAAAAAAGTGAGTGCTTTTATTTAAAGGAAAAAGGTTGATTTTGAGGTTGTAATAATATATATAAAAAAATCAGTTGATGCTTTTATTAACCGTAAAACTTTTAATAGTATTAAAAACCAAAAAATAAAAGAAGGTAACAACATACTGTATTACCTCATATAAAGTTATATTATAAATATCATGGAGAAATTCGCTAGTGAAAGTATTTTTTATTAAATTAAATACATACCACAAAATAGCTGTGTGATCTGATTGTTCGATAATTTTGACACAGTTTACATTGATCACTTTGACATAAACGTCACCACATTTTTCCAACTTCTCCTCGACCAGCAAAAAGATAAGTTGATTGATAAGTTGCTTTAAAGATGTTACAGAGACCCGTTTGCCCAATTGGGGTTTTTGGTAGAACTAAAAGATGATAAAAAAGTGCAGAAATTAATGTAAATATTAAAATATCCTATAGTTTAGTTCACAATTTGTAGACGTAACATAAAATATGTGTTCAATAAATAAAAATCAAAAGTATCTACTGAATTGTTAGGGAACTATACTTTCTCCAATTAAAATTTACAAGATCAAATTTCAACGCTAAATAATAACATCGCCTATATTATAATAATATTCGTTTTTATTATAATTTTTTGCACAATTAAAGATACAAATATAATTGTTTTGTATTTGTATAAGAAACTAACCTATATTTACCATATTCCCCATTCTTTTGGCACGCAATTTTTAAAATATCTGTTAAATTGGTACTCAATATTTCATTACAAACTCTTAAAAACCAATTTTTCTATTTATTTTACCCCATTTTTCCATAAAATTGTATAGCACACACGCCATGGCTACTGCGATTGAAATAATTAAAAGTAAAGCTTTGCAGTTTTATGGAAAAAGGGATAAAATAAATAAAAAATGGATTTTTAAGAGGTGGAAATCAAATATTGTGAAGGAGGAATATAGTTATGCCAAAAATCAATAAAAACGACTTAGTGTCCAATAAGTAAACAATTACCACAGATCGTATTATGTAGCATTGGAGGAGAAATTTAGCCAATTGGCTATTCTTACATGTAAAATATTACAGTATCCTTAGAATGAAAACTTTAAAAAATCTTAATCTAATAACACATCATACTTAGCAAATAAGATTTATAGGCCCATTTAAATTGTAGGGAAGCCCACAATGCTAAATGGGGATTTACTCAAGCGTCAAAGAGACCTGTTGGGTTTGCAAAGCTTAGATGATAAGAAGAAAAAAATGTTAGATAATGTATATTTCATCGGTGGGGGAAGCGGCTATAGATTTTAAAATATGTCAAAAAGTATTGTTATTGGGTACATTAAGCCGCTGAGATACTTGGTAAGCGATCGTGTTCACCCGACCGGATGAGAAGCTGCTCAAACTCAGCAGATGTCCATTTTAGATAGCAGTCTTTATTTATGCTAACCAAACTCAGCATTTATTTAGGCTTGCGCAAATGTCGCCCTTTAAGAAGCTCTGTTAGTCATTTGTCAAATTTTGGCTATATTTTTAACTGAAATGTCGAACTAATAAGCGAAGCGTTCAGAGACTTTCCAACTGATGGGTTGTTTTTCCGCTGAATCGCTTTGTGCTTACAAAAGCTGCTGATGTCGAATAAACAAACTCATTATTTCGGCTTGTTGAAATCGTTCGTATCGTATCGGATTATTTATTTTTCGTTATCCCTTACCTACTTTCTTTAAAATAAAATTTAAAAAAAAAAAAATCGGTACGCTCGACACTTTTAAAATGACTTTTTTAGCCCTCTGTTTTCTTTACGTAACTCTCAAATTGTCAGATTAGTAGAATATACACTGTTTAGCATGTAATTAACGGATTCTATCTTAATCTGACGCGCTCGACAATTTCTGATTGATATATATTGATATATTGTTTTTTACGTTCGGCCCTGTATACGGGGCTCATATTTGGTGGGGGTACTTAACTGGGTACAAGATATCCTCCGGTATATTAATCTGCCGCGCTGTAATAAATCCCGAAATCTCCTCTTGGGCTCCCCTACCAAAAGGAGTTCAAACTACATATTTGGCGCTTTCATGTATTTTGGTAGCCTGTGTATAAATGTGTGCAGCCTGATACGGAAAGCCGCTCCAAAACGCCGCTGTCACATGTCTCGGAATAACCAGGAGCGCGCCATTTCGGGGTTAAGATTGTGCACATTCCTCAAAAATAACAGTCGATCATATAAAAAGAAGGTGTGGAGGTAAGAATATCTTTTCGAACAAATACAGCAAAATGAAGTTGTATACCATGTTACTAGTTATTACTATACAGATTGATTAACGAAAACCTTGGGTCTAGGTTTTATAAAAGGCGTGAGCATAATAGCTATTTACGTTACTAGACCGGAAAATAGTTATTTATTAGATAAGTGAGTTATATTACATATAAATCACGTAAGAAAAGTTTAACTCTCGAGCCCGAAGGGCGAGAGAGGTAATTTTCTTTAAGTGACTTATATGTAATAACTCACGTGTCTAATACAAAATTTTATCCAATACTTTCGTATAAATCGTTTTTAATATCGAAAATAATTTGAAAACGTCATCCATTATTTGTTACTTGTCATTGTCAACACCAGCAACAAAATTTTGTATTGTCTATAATTCACTAGTGAGCTAAAGGGTACTTTAGCTCACTAGTGACTTATAGTACACTTTATATCCTCAAAATCTGATCAATTATGTAGATATTATATGTAAGTGTTGGATAATGGTATTTTACGGGTCGACGAAAAACATTTACAGGGCGAGCCGTAGGCGAGTCCTGTAGTTTTGAGGAGACCCGTAAAAATTATTTCCGGTCGAGTATCGTACATAATTTTTTTTTAATTGACCGGAAAAAAAACTGTGTAAATTTTTAGTGTTATATTTAAACGACAATAAGGCAAGGCTGCTTCAATTATTTCATCTGGATTTTCCATGTCTGACTCCATTTTGGCAAAATGATGCTTTCTTTACTTTACAATATCTTGAACTGTCAAATAGTAACAATTGAACTCTGACAATTTTTGTCATGGCTAACAGGATTTTTTGATATCAGGGACCGGAAAGTAAATGAGAGACCGGTAAGTAAACTAGGGACCGGAAAGTAAATTAGTCCTGTAAAATAGCATTTTTCGCTTAAAAAATTGAGTAGAAAATTCAATTTTCCGGTCAATTAAAAAAAAAACATTTTATTGGTTATTACAGCATTAAGTACTGATTATTTTTGAGTTTCTCGCTACAAGCAGTCTAAAGATACGATTCCGAGCACCGCGGCAGGCAGCAAACCGCCGACTCAAGCGCCCGACCCATTCATATTTTGCTTTCACCTTGGGGTGTAACTAGTAGCATTGCTGGTAATATAAATGGCTTTGGCGCTTGGACGTCGGTTTGCTGCCTGCCATGGTCCTCGGAACCGTACCTTGACTTTTCTATTTTGTAATGCCAGGGTAAGAGACAGACGCGTCTGCCGCCAATTTACTCCTTTAAACTAATGACGAACCGATTGACCCCCCTCAAACCAATGTCTCAAAAAAAATATATGTTATGTTTAATTTCTTTTCTACTTTTTATCTATTCTTTAAACAAAAATCATCTATCAAGATGAAGTTTAGCTAATTGACGAGTTTTTACTTTTTATCTCTGTAAATAATAAAAATTTAAATCAGTTCTTCGGAAGTTCCTGGAAGTAGTGACGCTTCGTTTTAGTCCTTCAAAAACATCTTCTTTTTAAACTCGATGATAAAAGAACTATAGGCCCACCTAACAGTTTTAAACATCAGATCAATTTCGGTTAAAATTTTTATTTTTTGATTTGGTAATATAAAGAAATTTAATATTAGTGTTTCCAGCATAAAACTCAAATGACTTAACATTATATTTTTGCTTAAAAAAATAAACTTACTGTATCTATGCTTCTAAACAAATCTCTGTAGATTCTTGCAACAGTTGGGTCGTTGACCGGATCCAAAGTGTGCAGGTACCTTAACAGAGATATGGCTGCATTTATAAAGTCTTCCTCGAAATCAGTAAATGTCTGCACTTTTGTAGGGCTATTCATGAGTTCTAAAAATTGTGTGAGACCCTGAAAAAGAAATAAATTCATATCTGCTTGCTTTTTGCTTAAAACTAAAATATCTACTATTTAGGTCACCTACCTGCAATCCCATTGCAAGATTCTGTATTCCTATAAGCTTAATAACTTTGGTAATTTCAGGATCCTCCGACTTAACTCCTTGATGGGAATTATACTTATTAGGAATAACTGGTTTTGGAGGTGACAGTGGCATTATTCTAAAATTGAAACAAAACCATACTTATTCAAGTGACAGTTTTATTTATTTAATATCCCTCTCTTTAGATTTTCAATCTATTATTAAGGTCTACAGGGAATACCAAATGCTTCTGTCATTTTCTATTTATTATTTTTCATTTTTATTAGTCTTAGGTTAGTTTTTTAAAAAATGTTATTAAAAAGGTTAACAGATATAAAGATTGCTACCAGAAACCATTAGAAAATGAAAATATTAAATGTAATGTTTTTTTTTTGAAATACAAACTATATTTTCTATTGGCAATGATGTAAAAAGGGAACATAAACCAACAAAGCATTAATAAACCCACCGTTAACCAAACTAAAGAGGTACACTTAGAATTAGCTTCAAGAAAAACTGGATTCTTACTTAGCCTTGTTGTCATAAAATGATGGCATTTTTACTTCTTCTTTTAAAAATTCAGTATCAATAGGCTTAATTGGAATTTTCTCAAAATAGGGAGTAATTTTGTCCAAGTCGTTCATAAATTCAGACTCGAGCTTAAATGGTCCTTGCACCTCTTTCTTCGGAACTTCTGGGGCAACAGTTGGTGGTAGCCTAAAATTGTATTTATATAAACCTGAGTACCACACTTAAAACATCAATAATAAATACAATATTTTTTTTTAGTAACGGCACCGAAAGACATACGCTATGCAAACAGATTTCTTCCAATAATGTAAATTTGGCCTATCGAACGCCGGCTGGCTCGCGTAAAGCTTAGTTCATATACATACTTACAAAATGCGATTTGCGGAACGTATTTGGTCAATTACGAACAACACATTTAAAGTTGACCAATAAGAACATGTCCCAAAGGGGCCATCCATAAATTATGTAACACAAATTTTACCATTTTTAGACCCCTTTCCCTCCTTGTCACATTTCTAGAACCCAGTCCCCTCTCATGACACGTCACACATTTTTTAAATTTATGCATAAACCTATTTAAACCCAATAAAAAATTGTGCCATTTACCTTTACTTTTGCGCCCCTCCCGATTTACGAAAAAAACGCTAAATAAAAAGTAAAGACCAAATTTCCTCTCCATTGTATAATTTGGATTAAAACACTACCCACCAGTTAAATATCAGCAAAGTTTTACTGCCAAATAAATTATTAATAAATATGAACCAAGTACAAACATTTTAAAAGTTTTTTGTTCACATATAAATTTCGTGTTTCGGTATTTTAAACTATAACATGTGACGTCCCAAAGCTTTTGATCCCTCCTGCCCCTTGTCATATCAGGATGATACCTTCCCCCATTAACGTGTGACGTCATTTATGCATGATCCCAAGCCGGCGTTTGATAGGCTAAATTTGCGCCGTTTATATTCATGTCTTAGTTAAAATAATCATTATATTTTAGAAAAGTTTGGGTTTAAAATACCATATTATAACATCTCTTACATAGGGACCGGTAAAACTTCTTCCTCGTCCATGTCCTGATCTTCATCGTTTTTCATTGTTACAGTCTCATTTAAGCCACCTCCGTTCCTAGAAGGGGGTGGCACCTCTGCAACTGTAACGTTAACGATTGGGTTTTTAGGTATCACAGATTTTCTACTTGATCGTTTAATTCGTTCTTCTAATAGGGACATATCCTTGTCAGAAATCTAAAAAATAAAGTACTGTTTTAATATGTTTTTTTTAAATTCTATCCTATTAACATTTTGATTTCCTAAGTGAACCTAAAAAACAGCACAGCAAAATTTAAAAAAATAACATTAAAAACTGCACAGTTTCTTGACAGACTTCACCGCAAATTATTAAATAAGGTACACACTGATATGTTTACTCCAAAGAAATACACGATTCAGATTAAGGAGATTAGAGCCAATTTGGCGAAGAATGTACCGATTTTTGGTTCGTGTCTCGGCTACATTTCAGAAAACAAATGGACATCATCGTTTACCAACCATAATAAGACAACGAATGGCTAACAATCAGAGCGTTTAGAGTAGTTTTACGAAGTCACAAAAAGGAGGATTTTTCTTCTGTACCAAAATCGCATCAAATGCAAATTATTGATTATGTTCCAATATTTAACATTTAGAACGCAAAATATCAAATTAGGCTAATTAAAAAGTCAAGTTCATACTTATGATACTAAAACCAACTTTATAAATATGTGTTTATTTTGTTTATAGACTTTTAGAAAGTTAGGATTATTTAATTTGGTTTGTTATTTTATTTGAATAATGTACCTTGGTTTTTCCAGATTCTTTTAATACTTTCGCACGTTTCCGAAAACGCTTGAATTATCATTTAGAACTTCTATTAAATTATGTACTAAACGAACTCACTAACCATTTTTGTTAAATTTTAGACTTTTCTACGTTACTATAAATGGGCGACGAAAACACCTTTGAGAGTCGGTATAGTTTCGATCACTGTGCTGTTAAAATTTTGACATATAAAGTTTGGTCGTAGTTGTAACCACAGTTATGTTTAATTGGTAATATAAAGGTATAAAATTACACAAGGTGTTACGGAAAAATACTTACATTGCCAACCATTTTATATACTTTTTCTCCAACAATGTTATAGGCCTGGAGAACACAATTTAATGCCGCATTCCTTACGGAATTATCCCTATCCGAAATCTGTTTGGCAACTTCTCTAAGACATGCGGCAGGAGTAGGTTGACACACTGTGATACTATAATCCTCAATCATCGAACTCATCACTTCCAGACATTCGGCTCTTTGTCTGGCATTTTTCGATTTAACTCCTTCCATTACATAAACCGAGAGTCTACTCACTGGGAATACGCCGCTGATTTGTTTTAAAAGAGCTCTAACTCCGTTCCTTACCGAATCTTTGGGATCGCCGATCTGAAATAATTTTAAGTATCAATTTCGTATAAGTAGTTAAAAAATGAATATTTTACTTTTCTACACATATACAGGTGTGGAAGCAAAACCGCCGACCATAGAAAATTACATAGTATGTTATGGTAGGTTTACATCTGACATTTATTGCAAACAATCTAACAGACATACATTTTTGACCGTTTACATTAGCCAGAATTTCTGTCTCACATAAATATCAAGCAATAAATGTCAGAAGTAAACCGACCATTAAAGCATAGCCAATATCAAGGTCAGGAGTTTTGTTGATGTCGCCGTCCGACGAAGGGCGAAAATGCTCAGCCAACAGCCCCTGATCTTGTTCGTCTCGGATCTGCGCGCTCGTTGCAGATAGGAGTGGTAGGAGAGTACACAGCAGATTGATAGAAGGAATTAAATACACGTATTTCCTATGGTCGGCGGTTTTGTTTCCAGACCAGTATCCTATTATGTACTGGGTGTTATTTTTTTTATCGGGATTATAGGGTATAGCAAGGGCAAAGGTTAAACTGTAAGAGATACAAGAAAACTAAGATACACGTCCCCATTTCCTTTTTATTTTTCAGTTTAATGGCGCAATCAGATCAACGCTAACTTGATTGGTTTAAAAATACAGGGTGATTCTCAAAATGCGTCCATTTTTGTTATGTCTTATCAGTTAGACATTTATGAAGATAGAACCAAACTTTGAATACAAAAGTTTTATAACTTTTATGTACAATCAAGTAACCTAATTAAATTAAATATAGATCTTTTTGAGATATACAAACCTGCATTTTTTCTTGCGATTGCAACAATATAAAACGTGTCCGCTAAGTTCTCTACATATGGGAAACTTTTTTATTAATAATTTTATGAAAAAAGTTATTCCTTATAAAAAGTACTGCATGATCTAAACCCTAAAATGCAATTATTAGATATTGATTTTTTATTAGTATACAAGGTATCTCAAAAATATTAATTTTGTTCAAGAGGAAAGTACCCATATTTTAGAAAAAATATCAAAAATTATTATTAAAAATGTTTAGAAATATAAATAGCTCCTAAATATGCAAACTCGTTTATTACCAAGAAAAAGGTTTTCCTTAAATTTTTTTATGTGATAACGACAGTTTTTAAGCTTTCTTTAGATATTACATTTCAAAATAAGTATTTACAAATGTAAAAATTTAAATTTTTATCGTTTTATCATGAACAATTTCCAAATGAATGAGTTTGCATGTTTAAGAGTTATTTTTATTTCTTTATAGAATTTTCGATATTTTCAAAAATAAGGGTAATTTCCTCTTGAACAAAATTCATGTTTTTTGAGATACCTCGTATACTACTAAAAAAATGAATATCTAATGATTGGTTTTTAGAACTTTTTAATAATAAAAAGTTTCTCATATGTAGAGAACTTAGGCGGACACGCTGTATATCACTTAATATTTTGCTTTGTTCTAAACTGCTAAAGTAACAAAAAATTAAAAATAAAATAATTGGCCATGGATTGAATCAATATTTATTTATTTTCTAAAGGGTATGTTTATTACAAACCCCAGTACATACTTCGTTGGGCGTTAATTATATTTTTCTTTGGACTTTTGTTTAAACCTAATAAAATGTAGCTTATAGCACTCCTGAATAGTGTACCTTTCTGATTGTAAAAGAATTTTCAAGATCGGTTTAGTATTTCCGAAGATTACCCCTTACAAACAAACAAACAAAGTTACAAACTTTACCTCTTTAAAATATTAGGATAGAAATGCAAAAACAACCACAAAAAATAAACTCATTTCTAACAGCAAATAAACAGTTATTTCATATACTTATTAAACAATTCGGCCTGGTGCTGTGCTCAAATGTGAATATTTGGTACTCTTTTATTAAACTTAATAATAAACATTCATATTTATTTTAAGTAGGCCACTGGATTCTACGTAAAAATTCATAAAACTTTTGTATTTAAAGTTTGTTTTTATCTCAAGAAATGTCTAACTATAAGGACATAATAAAAACCGGCGAATTTAAACACTTAATAAAAAAACGAAACATGTATCTTAATTTTCTTGTATCTCTTACCGTTTAGCCTATACTTACCCTATAATCTCAACCACAAAAAAACAACCTGTTCAAAATATTTTTTAAAATATTTTTCAGAGAAAAAATGCACAAGATGACTAAATAACTTTCTATTTTAATACAAAAACAACCTTGGCCATGTTCAGTCTTCATTTGAAGATAAAATATTCCATTTACCTTTAGCACCAAGTAAGGTATAAAGCAAGATCCCTCATTTTCCAACATATGATACTGCTTTTCAATGAGCATATTAAAAACAGAATGCAAGTATTCAAGGCCCTTAAGTAACACTGAAGGGTTAGTGTCGAAAAACCTTAGAGTAAGCCACTTCAATATAAGGTCTAAATTCGACATCAGTGCCTCGTTGTGAGCTGGTAAGTCTTCCATCAAAGATTCAATTGCTTTAATATGAAATCTAAAAAAATGTATATCAGTTAAAGATTAAAAATGTACATACAAAATAAAACGTAAATCAAATGTATGAATTTACCGGTTTTTTAAATATACAGTATGATGGGTTTTCAATGTATTTACGGAGTACACCGTTTAAATATCCTAATTATCCGGCTTAGCAACGAATATTCACTTAAATCTAATTGAACACCTCAACCAAATACTGTGATCGAAGTTACAAATGGATATTGCTTTAAGATTTTTCTTTGTAAATTTTGGGACAACTACCACACAAATTGAAACATTAAAACGGAATATAATTAAACAAGATATTTTTACTCTGCTTTACGACGAATTCAAAATAAAATACATTTCTTAATAATAATAACAATAAAAATTCCAAAATCTTACCGAAAATCTGAATGAAACATATTTGCCATAAGCATTTTGTTAACATTAGCGGCAGTCATCTGATCTTTAAGCAAATCGACAAACTCTTCTCTTGGCTGAGTAAAGTTCCATTTTAATACCTTCAGTTTCGACTCATCTATCGTTCTTTGGTGTTTAAGGTTATTTACTACCAACAGCGGCGAGGTATCAATGTCTTCGTCCTTTTTCCTTCCGCTACTAGGAGGGGTTACTTTTGAAGGAGCACTAGATGCCTACAAAATTAGAATATTAGAAAATGTAGTGATAACATGCACACAGGGTGTTTCCAATTTAATTACTAATATTTTAAGGCCAAACTAACACTTTAAAACCGCTAAAGCTACATTAACCAAATTTGGTATGTGGAAGATATCAGGCATGAAGAATTAAATAGCAATGTCGGCACCGTTGCCAGATTTTAAAGTTTTGTGTACTCGTATCTTTTCCATTTTTTTTAAATAAAATGTCCCATTTATTTCATTGCATAAAATTACACATGCTAAATATAATAAGTCTACAAAATTTCAAAATTCTACTTTTACTAGCTGCTAAGATATGACAACACCACATTTTAGGTAAAAAGTTCAGATGCGCTCAAATATCTCTAAAACCACTTAATCCGCGATCACAAATTTTGGCATTTAAGGGTTTCTGGGTAGCCAGTTGCCAACCCACACAAAAAAAACAAAATGACAACAATAAAAAAACAATGTGATTATTTTATTATATTTAACATTACTAAAACAATAGACTAGGGTCGATAATTTTTAAAACAAAAAAATTATAATAGAATAAAACCCAATGTAAAAGGTGGAAAAAACAAGAAAAATTAAAGGAAACATAAATTACGGGTGATTTGAAGTTCGAAAGGGGAGGGGGTTAAAATGTATAAAACGGTTTTTCTGGATTTTCGGCAAACTACAAGTCTTATAAAAAAGTTAAATAGCAAAGTTTTAGGTAATAAAAAGCAACTTTTGTATTTACACTTTCTTCACATAACCTAAAAATGTATGTGAAATATTCAAATACCCACTATTTGTTTTAACCTATGATTTTGACTTAATATTGAAAAAGAACCCTTATTTTCAATCGAAAATTCATATGTCAAAATATCGGTATTTTCAAAAAAGTCGGTGAGCTTTTTATTCGTTTAAATCTCTATTTTCTGATGGAGTAAAAAATATACATTACCACGGTAAATTTTCATAGGAACTGAATTTCCATAGGACTAGTAGTTTTGCCGAAAATCGACAAAAATCGGTTTTTACCCTTAAAACAATCTCAGATCGTCTGTAATTTATTTTTATTTTTATTTTGGTGATTTTCTCTACATTTTTCCATGGGTTTTATTCTACTATAATATTTTTTTGTTTCAAAAATTATCGACCCTGGTCTAATAATGATTTTTAAAAAACGGATCTAAGTTTTTTTGCATTTTCTGAGAAAAATTTACCATCATAATGTATATTTTTTACACCATTAGACAGTAGAGATTTTAACGAAAAAATACCACCGACTTTTTGGAAAATATATTGATACATGAATTTTCGATTGAAATTAAGGATACTTTTTCGATATTAAATGTGAAAAAATAAGTATTTTAAACCAAAAAAATTACAGTGTATTTGGGACATGCAAAGGTACGTTTTCACCAAATTTTGTAAAAGATAAAAATATAAAGCCAAAATCTTGGTTATTTGAATTTTTCACATACATTTTGTAAAACCATAAATATAAAAGTTGTAGACCTTTTTATTGCCTACATCTTTGCCATTTAACTTTTTCCATAGGACACCCCTATTCGACCTTAAATCGTCCATAATTTATATTTTCTTTAATTTTTTTATATTCTCTACCTTTTTCAACCGGTTTCATCTATACTATATTTTTTTTACTTTTTACCTCTTTTAAAGGCTTTTGGCACTGAGCTACAAGCAGTCAGCTTTAATGTTCATACAATTGCTTTCCTTTTTTAATAAAGCAATTTTCTCGAAAATCATTTGTTGGTAACCAAATATTTGGAATTTTTTGCGGCCAAGTTGCTAATGTGCCCCATTTTAAAAAGAATTAGCTTACGCATAAAATAACATCAGTGTTTAGGCCCCTCAATCTCCTCCTCCCCATAAATTGAGTTTTTACATGTTTTCAAAAAAACAATAAATTTAGTGCCTAATGTAACCGGGGTATGCATATTTTTGTAAAATTTTATGAGAAAATGTAATCGTAGGTCAAAATAACTAATTTTCTTTAATAATACGTCAGAGAAAGTGCATTTTAGGACACTTGTTTATAGAAAAAAAACCTATTTTGTCCTTAAAAATACACCCTTAAAATATTTGAAGTTGATTTTAAAACAACCGGACTGCTACAGGGTAACTAGTTATAGTTTGACATCCCACCTAAAAGATTTGGTTGGTTTTACCGCCCCTTCGGAGCCATCCCACCCAGGTTTCGACTGTCGCCACCCCTAGGTGATGCACTGCAGCCTTAAAGGCTTATTGTGCCTTGACCCCTACTCTTCCTCATTCACACACCATTCATTCCATAACTTGGATGGTTGCTGCTTGGTCGTTTACTCCCGTCCTCAGAACACCACGTGCTGTTGCCCAAAACCGACAAACGGCCCGGTCACCCATCCAAGTTATGGTCGCGCTCCTCGCTGCTTTACTCTGGTGATCGACAAAGGCCGACCCGCCGGAGAAAGCTACGAGCGCGACGACCTAAAAGGTTTATTATTAATTATATTAAGAAAGTGTAAGCAAAAAGGTTTAGTGATTGTCCTAAACCTCCTGTCAAATTAAACAAATGAACACCATACCTTCGGTTTAACAGCATTTTGTTTATTAACCACTGCTTTAGTTCCTTTAACAGTTTTTTCCTCAACTGGCGCTGTTGCTTTTTTAGGGAGTGGTTTAACTGGCAAGTTTGGCCTAGCTTTTTCCAGAGCCGCCATTATCACACTTTTCGAACTAGGTTTAACTTTTTCTGTTTGCTTCGCCATGGAGTCATATCCTACATAAACAAAATACAATTTTAGTCACACCTAACTTTATATGCCTAGTTACTAAAAGCAAACACAAAAACCATGTTAAATTGTATATTGGGCAAAAGATAGAAGTAGCCTGAAAGATACATTTAGCATTTTTAGTAGCAAATATTTAAATGTCGACACTAAATGACATATAACTTTAAAAAATGCATTAAAAAAATAAACTAGGTAACTATAAAAGGTAAGGCCAGTGCCATTTTTTTAAAAATAATTTTAAGCAGTTTTCAAGTCGTTTTACATCCCACGAAAGTTTTTTTTAAATTATCTCGTTAGACATAGAATTGCAGCAAAATTCTTTGGTTTAAAAAATATATACAGCATCAGCTAAGTCGATATGTTCACTGGCAATGCATGGAAAAGAGACGGTCTAACGCGTGTAGAATACCTTCAGGTAGTGATGTGTAATAATGAGTTTAATGTATGGGCGATTCTCTGTAAACTCGTAATTGTCCCGACCGATTTTTCCAAAAAGGAATTAAAATATTTAAATAAATATCACTTATTAACTCGTAATAAAACTTTAATTCTAAAACTTTACGGGCCCATTATTTTTAGAACCATAACTGTTTCATTTTTTTAGGAGTGATAGAACCTTTAAAAATACATTCCCTGGATGTCTCCAACACTGTATTTTCGCCCAAAAATTAGGTTTACGAAGAAATGGTTGAAAGTACATACATTAAACAGTTAACATATTAAAAAGTCCTATTACGAATTTTATTATATTTAGTAAACAACTGTAAAGTTTGTCCCCTGAATTTTTAAACAGCAAAAATATTTACCAAGACAGCATTTGTACGAGCTTACAGAGAAATGCCCGTATAATAATATTACAGCATTGCTTTTTGTATTAGCAGAGCATTGTACCCTATTTAATTATTAACAACAGAACTATTTTAGTTTAATAAGACTGATACAATTTTTGTCCCAAAATCCCTATCGCTCAACGCACTGTGCATCAGTCCCGCTTTGTTGTTGCTTTACTAGCCTATAATACCTTTTCACTTAGCCGAACCGGTAACATTTTCATTAATATAAAATAATGTTAAAAATCATGACTTTATACTCTTCCTAATAATATAAAAATAACCATTATTAAATTTAGCAGGAAGAAATAATATTTATTTAAAACAGAAAAAATATTTTAGAACACTACCTAAATGAATCATAATTCCCAATACAGCTTCTCCAGCATTTTTCCTAACGTCTGCATTTCGATCCTCAAGGTTACTATACAGATGTGGCACACAAATCAACAGTTCTTCTTTTGGAATAGATTTTACAGGAACTAAAACAAAAATATTATAATATAATTTGCCCAAAGTTGGAAATACGGATCCCACTTCAAATGAATATTAATATTTTAGAAAAACTAAATTAAAAACACTTACTTTTTGGCAGAACTTCGGCTAGCCAATTCCACAACTCAGATCTAAGAATTGGTGAACCCGACTTTAACGCATCTCCGATCATTTCACCTTCAAAGAATTCCTTATATCCACACTGTTCCGCGAAAGAGTTAATAGTATCCAATGCAGTTGTTCTCATCCAACTTTTACTGTCGCCCAAATCTTTAAGTTAAAATCATTGTAAAAATATCCATTCTATGAAACAATTATTATGCAAAGCACCTGTACTGATTTAAATAATAGCATATTATGGGACAAGCACGGATTATTTCTCATTTGAATGAAATGAGTATTCCGTGCAAGTTACATACAATACTTTTCTACGACTATTGAAATATCACTGGAAAACATTTTAAAACAACTTTCTTGTGGATTTATATCAATACAAACAATAAATTTAATGTTCCCGATTTGTGAGATAATGTTTAGTCAGCTATGACATACGCGAATTATAGAGATATGAGATTGATTTTAATATTAGATATTTTTATACTCATATGAGACTAAATAATAGTGATGTTGGCTGAAATGTCATATTAATTAAACGAGGTTGTCGAAAACATACAGTGTGTCCTAGGATAGGTGTTACTGTGTTACAAGAGGACAAATGGACCAAAAAATTTTGAATTTTAAAACGAAATTTTGGAAAAACTGGCCGCATAGTCCAAAACTAATAAATACAAAATTTTACTGCGATTGGTATTATACAGGGCAAATTATAAGTAAAGAACTATAAAAAATGCCCAGAAACTAACTACTTTTTTATATTTAAAGGTAAAGCGTGAGAGTAAAAAAATGTAATTGTCAATTTTTTACATTACGTATTACAACCTAAATAATGGGTAAGAGGAAAAAAAATTAAAAGAAAATTTATTAAATACAAATTTTTCTTAAAAATTTCTAAGTTTCTAAGTTTAAATGCTTCTCTACCAAACCTTTTAGCAAATATTGTTGTGTCATGCTTAGGGATTTTTCATCCAAGCTGTCTGAAGAGAAACTGGAAAAAGCATGTAAAATTGGAAAAATGCACCATCCACTGTTCAGCAGAGTACAGGGAATATACACAAGGTGGGAATATTCAATTAAAATTATCGCTTGAGAAATTGGAAAAGCTACAAAATAAAATTTTGAAAAAGAGCCAGTTAAGTGAAATGAAACAAAAATATGAAAACCTAGAAGCGGAGAAAGAGGAAGTTTATTTATTTATTTATTTATTATTTATTACAAAATTTAGTTCAACATTTGGAGAAAGAGGTGGCCAAACGGTAATGAAATTAAACAGCGAGATATTCTGCAAAAGAGAGAAAGAGAAGAACTCAAGACTTTGAGGATGAGGTGTTTGAATCTGGAAAAAAATACGTTGATGAGATAAATATTAAAAGGGATAAGATTATTAAATTAAAGAATAAAATTACTGAAATATTGGATCAAAAAGCATGCTTAGAAATAGCAATTGTTTTTAAACTCAAAATTTTATTAAGATTGAACAAAATTTAAAGGATTTGAATAATATTAACAGGGATATGGTCGCATCAATCCGAATGCTGGAAGACGAAAACCGCTTGTATAGTAATGATCTGGAAAATCTAAGAAAAAGCTAGGTAATCTTAAGTCGCTGCATGAACAACAAGAACTTATAGACAATGGAAAGCTTTCATCTGCTTGCAATGGGGAAGAATCTTTGGTACAAGGTAGAGAGGTTAAATCCAACGAATCTGTGAATAAGAATAAAAATCAATCCAACAAATCGACAGGCGCGGGTAATTCTCTACCAGTAAGAAAAAATAACTTAACTCACAAACCTCTTCATAGGGTACTTTTTTAACAGATGATTCTCGAAAAAACTGGTATGACCCTCTTCAAAATACAATTAGAGACAAATTTAAAGTAGAGGTAATATCCAAGCCTTTTGCAAGATTTAGAGAGGTTGTTTCAAGTGTGGAGGTGTATGTGAAGCAGTTCACCAGTCAGGATTTTGTGGTTGTTCTTGAGGGTATGAATAATGCCAACATCCGTCTAGATGAATTGACGCTTTTGGCTAATAAATGTTTTCGCACAAATCTTATTATGTGTCTTTACCTGTTAATAAATATTATAAATCTAGGGTGTGTGTTGAAAATATTTTGTTTATAAATGATAAAATTGTAAATAGAGTAAGTAACTTGATGTTTTTCTCAACAAATATACCTCTCTTATATAGTTCTTTTAAATTTGTGTTAAAGGATTTTAAAAGAAAAAGTTTGTATTTAAATATAAGAGGTATTTTAAAGCTTTCCAGGCTGTTAAAGGAGTGTCATTCTGTAACTTAAAACAAATTGAAATGGTTTCCTCACATTCACCAGCCTTGGATATGAACTTTCATTTAAATAGTGTAGATGTTTTGGCAACAAAAAATAATTTAGCATTAGACTCACATGTTAATGATTCTTTTTAGATAAAACACTAATTCGGTAGATGCCTTAAAGTGTATATCTGTGTTTTGATTAAACATTCAGCCTATTCGCAACAAAATTAATGATGTAACTGTATTATTACAAGCTAAAAATTGCCCTAATATTTTACTATTAACTGAACAGTGGCTTAAGCCCAATGAACCTTGTTGCATCCCGGATTATAATATTGTTTCTATGTATAGTAGAAAATTTGTAATACATGGAGGCACTATGATTTTAATTAATAATGATTTTCAAAATGTATTTCCTATTATTAAAGTTAATAAATTTAATTACTTGCTAGTTGAGGGTGAGTTTGAGTTCTGTATAGCCTACAATAAAGCATTTAATGTATTTATTTTATGTATTTATCGACCACCTGCGTGTTGTGTGAGAGAGTTTTTGGTGAGGTTAGAGTCTCTTTAAAATGCATTATCTTTATATTCTAAAATTGTTTTGTCGGTTGATTTGAACATTAATTACAATGATGTAGGCTCGTTGGAGGCTGGTCAACCTAAGAATGTGTTTCTTTTTTAAATTTGACTATGCTTGTGACTCAACCCACACAAATCACTTTTTCCAGCTCACTCATTGACTACATGTGTGTAAACTTTTATCATAAATTTGAAATCGATACTGTTGTTGAGCCTTCCGGTTTGTCTGATCATGAAGTAGTTATATCGAGTGTTGCATTGCCAATAACTCCAAAAAGGGTCCGTTTTCGATATGGCAGAATTTATAGCACTGCTAACTTTAGGAGGTTTAGGCGCCATCATACTGACATTGCAGAGATTAAAGCAATGATGAAAACTGTTAAAAATGAAAATTCTTCTGGCATTGATGTTGTCTCAATAAGGATCTTTCAAAGCCTTCCTGATCACTGCCTTGATATTTTTGCATAGGTTGTTAATTTGTCATTTGATAAAGGCACTTTTCCTGATTGCTTGAAAATAACGATGGTTAATCCATTGTATAAGGGAGTGACCCCGATGATCCGGCCAATCTTCGTCCCACTTCATGTCTTCAAACTGCATCTAAGATTATTTAGAAGCTAGTTAAGGTAAGAATGCTTGGTTTTATAGGGCGTCATTCCATTTCGCTGGAATGCCAGTTTGGATTTCAAAATAATAATACAACTGATGTTATATTTCGGTTTTTAAAACATCTATATTTAGGAATAAATGATAGTGATATTGCTGCAGCAGTGTTCTGTGACTTCTTTAAGGCCTTCGATTGTGTTAATCATGCAACACTGATGCAAAAGCTTTTTTGTTATGGTTTTAGGGAAATAGCATTGGATTGTTTTCTTCCTACTTGTCTGGCGGGAAGCAGTTGGTGAGATCTCAAGATGGTATATCTGAAGTGCTTGATACTAAACATGGAGTTCCTCGGGGCTCAGTGTTGGGTACCTTGCTCTTTCTTCTGTATATAAACGATCTGGCTATATACGTGGCCAATTTACCTTGTTTGCCAATGACACTACCGTTTTGTGGTTTGGTAATGATGCAGTTGAATTGATGCATCTTCCTCTTACAGGATTTGGAGAGTGTGCAGACATGGTGCAACTCAAACTTTTTAAGGCTTAACGTCAGTAAAACCAATATATTGACATTTAAACTTGATCCAGCCCCGGATGTTGACTATCAAATTGTAAAGAAATGATCTACAAAATTCCTTGGCCTCTGGTTGATGACAGATTAAGGTTTGGCGATCACATCTTTAACTTGACCCCCAAGTTGTCATCTGCTTGCTACACAGTTCGTGTTGTATCCAATGAGTTGGGCAGGTTCATGGCAAGAAATGTATATTTCTGTCTGATAGAATCATATTTAAGACACGGCATTCCATTTTAGGGCTTCTGCAGCCAGTCCTAGTTTAATTCCGTTTTCATTTTACAGAAGAGAGCTGTTCGATATGTGTGCGGTGCAAAGTCCAGGGATCACTATAGACCCTTGTTTATTCAACAAAATTTTTTAACTTTACCTTGCATATTGATTATTGAAACGGTGTCGCTTGTTTATAAAACATGCAGGAAAAATCAGCACCAGATTCATCATTATGCGACGAACATGTAATGACTTATCCTTGCCAATTCCAAAGTCTTCTCTCACCAAGAACTCTCTTATATATGAAGGTCTTAAAATGTACAATCATCTGCCTGGAATGATTAAGAATGCAGCCATCTTAAAAATGTTTAGGAGAATGTTAAAAAATATTTTATTGCGAAAGGCATATTACACCTTGGATGAGTTTTTAGGGATAGCTTATAACTAAGTTTGTTATTTAATTTATAAGTTTGTCTTTGTTGTAATACTTTTGTGATATTGTATTGTTTTTCATTAGTTTCTTGCTGTTTTTTTACTATTTTACTATTTTCATGTGTTTTAATACAATTTTACTGTTTTTTAAAACTATATTGCCGTTTGTTTGGCTAGTTTATTGTTATTTTTTTATTATTATTACTATTTTTTATGATCCTGTATAGTTTTAAGTATATAATAGGTTTATGGAAGCTTGTCAATAAGATTTTATCTTATGATAAATAAAGCGATTTTTGACTTTGACTTTGACTTCCATAGAAAAAAATACAAGCAATAAAATCACTGCCGAGCGTGAATATTTTTTGTTTACTTTACAGTTTTTATTTCGGTTCGAAGTGCCGATAAAAAGCAAATATTAAAAACAAGTGCGACAAAATTAAAGCAACTTAAAAACAATCCCCTTTTAGTATTTACAGATAAACTGAGTAGTTTTCAGGTTTTTCTTTAAAATATGCCCCGTGGTGTGCATTATTCAGTTGAACTAAAACAAAATAAGCAAACATGGATATCAACTACATTTGGTAATGGAAAATGCCCCTAAAATTCACATTTTTTTAAAAATCTCTTTGACATCCCACGAAGGCCTATGCCTAAATACCAGAGTACCGTGGGTTTCGGGTTATTAGATGTTTAACCCATTGTTGCCCCTGTTCCGTCAACCTTGTCCAAGCACTGAAACATGCAGTTATGCATTTCACAGCACCTTTTAGACAACGCGGTAGTTCCACCACGGTCGTTATTTTTAAATAACTACTACCTAAATATGTCTCCCCGCCGGGAGTCGAGACCGGCGACTTCTGGCTTCAAAGATCTCTGTCCACTGCGCCATGGGGAGACATGACAACGAAAATTGTAAAAAGTGGTTGGTTCAGAAAAAATCAACGTTTTAAAATGGCCGCCGCAGTCACCAAACCTAAATCCCATAGAAAACCTATGGGAAATACTAGACAAAAAGTTCGTTAATCGCAAATACAAAAGGCTGAACATTTGTTTGAAGAAAAATCTGTTTAGTGTGGAATTCCATAAAAGCAAGCGTTATAGAAAATTTGGTTGCTTCAGTGCAAAAAGATGCTGTGAAGGCATTAAGAACAATGGATACTGGATAAAATATTGATTTTTTTAATTGTTTTTAGTTTAATTTAAAAATATGTTAAGTTCTCTATTTAGCTCTATTTTGTCGCACTGAAAAATCATATAATTTATTTATCGTTATAATATGAATACCATTTTATTGGAAGTTAAATGTAAATATTATATTTCAAGTGTTTTTTTAATCATATTTATTTACCATTTTTTTAAAGCATATACTGCAGTCCAACGGAAAAACACCGTATGTGAATTTTTTTAAATGAGTTTTTGATATTTTCGTATTCTGTTAGCTTAAATCTTTCTATTGTTGGAAAAAAGTAATATTTTTATTAAAAAAAACTGCTTAAACAAACAAAAAATTGCCATTTTGTACGTATGGTTAAAAAACGGGGTTCTAAACCAAACAATAACTTCAAGAGTTTTGCTCAGATCGACTTAAAATTTTGAGAAAATATTCTTTAAATGTTTAACAATAAGATAAGACTAAAAAAATAATTTGATTTACAAACCCCTTACCCCTACCTTTTTATATCTTATATGTAAATGGCAAGGAATTTTATGAGGCAATTCTTTAAAAGTCATTTTCTCAAAAGTTATAAAAATGCACATACGGTGTTTTTCCATTCAACGGCATTATAAAGATTAATACATTATATATGAGAATATGAGAATTTTAAATATTTCTTAATTTTGTCCGATACTGTAATTCTCTACAACAATTACCTATACAATTTTGTCCTATTTTTTAAAATAGTAGTTCTTTACTCTTAGTTATTTTTCATATTTTTAGTTACAACTCGCCCTGTATATTACTCCAATTGAAGTAAAATTGTGTATGTATTTATCAGTTTTGAACCAAGTGGCCAATTCCAGAAGGACGTTTAAAAATTCTAAAATTTTTGGTCTATTTGTCCTCTTGTAACACCTATCCTGGGACACACTGTATATAGATGATCGTATTTATGCACAGCACCTTATGACGGCAGTGGGTAATGGATGGATAAATGGAGCCATGTTAGCGGTTTAAAATCACATTAATAATGTATAAATTTTTAAACAGGTAAATCTTACTTTGTAAAAATCCTGGAAACCATGATCTTATATACTGTTTAGAAGGTGGACCCATTGCCTTACTTATAGCTTGA
Source organism: Listronotus bonariensis (assembly GCA_014170235.1). Lineage (NCBI taxonomy): Eukaryota > Metazoa > Arthropoda > Insecta > Coleoptera > Curculionidae > Listronotus > Listronotus bonariensis. The sequence continues at coordinate 40,753 of JACEGR010003809.1, read as the reverse complement.
CAGATATTAAGAGCCGTTTGGGCAATTTTAACATTACTGTCCGTAAGACGGGTAACTAAAGCTTGTGGAAGTTCCCCGAGATTCGGCTTAATAAATTTAGCTTCTTGCACTATGTTACTTATTTTGGTTAAAGCTTCATTTCTTTCCTAAAATTTAAAATTTATATATGTTAATTATTTTCAATTTTATTTGTTTACAACCATTATTTTTTTGCCGTAATTTATTTGTAAACTTAACTGGAAAGTTTCACAAAAAACTGTACCACAACTTAAAATTCTTCAGAGCTACAATACAAAGTAAATAAAAAAATCTTGATTTCTAATATTTCTTTGCTTTATTTCTAATTGTGTGTGCTAAATAAGAAAATGGTATGTAGTTTTATTTTTAAGACTAAAATACTAAGATATAATTTGAATGGAAACTTAGAAGTTATCATTATTAACTAAAAGCAAAATTAAATATGATTACCTTCCAGTTTTTGTCTGCTAATTCGTTTAATAATGAATCCGTTATCTGACCACTAATGTCAACTCGTGGTAATAAATCTTGTAAATTTATAGGCTCGGATTGTTCGACAGCACCTGCATCGGCATCCAAACTATTGGAACTAGCTGATTTGGCTACAGCTCCTTCAATAATAACAAAAAAATAAAATACAGTGTGATTATAATCTGTGAACCAAAACTTTTTGAATACAGGGTGTTAAGGAAATATATTAATATATTCAAATAGGTGACTCCTTGGGCACTGTAGAATCACACTCTGTACTTTTTTCTTTTAATTCAATTTTTTTTTAAATTCGCAAATATAGCTCTTTTTTGCTTGTGTGCTACGTGCTGATAATGTTTAGACTATAAATACCTTGGCAGTAGACGGCTTTCCTTACACAACTAGTCGACCCTTGCCCACGTCATTAGGCGTTAATTATATTTTTCCGCTGACTTGATATGCACATGCCATTATTTTTCTCTAAACTTTTTGTTCAATCATATTAAACTATAGCCTATAGCACTCCTGAATAGTGTAGCTTTACTGATTGTGAAAGAATTTTCATGATCGGTTCAATATTTCCGAAGATAAGTTCTTACAAACTAACAAAAAATCAAAGTTCCAAAGTTTACCTAATAATATTAGTACACCACAGTAAACGATATAAATACAGAATAGTGGTAAACTATTAAATTTTATTACTTTTTTAAATTTTGTCTGAAATTTTTCTTAAAGCCTTATATCAAAAACAACTTGTAACAAGAAAAAAATAAATAAGGGTTGATTAACGTTCTAATAGGGAATCTGCTCGAAATATCCTCTGTTGGCTTCCAAACATGCATTAATTTTCTCACTCGCGCAAAAATGTTTTTATTGTTTATCATTTTTTGGGCGTATTAATTTCACAATTCACACTTTTATGATGAAATAGACACTGTTGTTACTTTACTTTAAAATTCTTCTTTTACTTGTTTTTAAAAGAGACAAACTATTTTATTAATAAAACTTTCCAGACCATTAAGTCCTTTATACTAACAATAATTATTACCGAAATCAATTTCTACCAACATCCCAAAGTAGAAAAATCCTAAATGTCGATAACCTAACATTTAATTTGCACTTTAACATTGCTGGTATTTATACTTTTTTTCGACATTCGAGTAATGCTGACGTTTTCTTAGAAAACTACATCGTTTTTCCGGTCGGTAATATTGATTTCGGTATTAATTTTTGGTATAAAGTATAAATGTCGCTGGAACTAACCCTTTATTGTTCCGTTGTCTCTTTTAAAACCAAGTAAAAAGGGAGTTTCAATAAAAAAGTAAAGTAAAAACAGTGGCTATTCTATCATTAAAGTGTTTATTTTTAGTGAATCCATTAGTGTTGAGTTGTTGAGCTATTACAAAATCAATCGAATCAGAAAATTTTAAACAATGAAAACATTTTTTCGCCTGCGAGAAGTGGTATCAAGCGGAAAATAATTACATGTTGGGAAGCAAACAGAGGACATTTTAAGCATATGCCCTATTAAAAGGTAATTAACCTTATTTAATTATATTTTATTGAAGTAATAAGTCCGTGAATAAACTTGTTAGTGATAACACAAAAAGATCAGTAGCGGGTTTGCATTTTGACCATAAAATTTTGGGTTTCATTATCTCAGCAATTAATGGTGGTCCGCCACTTTTTAACAATTTTTATTCAATTTATTGTTACAAAAGGTTTTTAAGGTTTAAATATATTAAAGTATTTCCATAACACCCTGTATATTTAAAAAAATGTGTTATTGTCCTTTTATTTTAGTGCCATTATAGATTAGATAAGTCCAGTGCTTAAGAATTAAACCTAACAGGTTATTTAACAAGAAGAACCAGAACTAACCAGAACATTAAAAAAATACTTGGTCATTTAAATTGCCAGTGCAGATTTTACAATTAAATTACTTTAGAACATGTTAACGGTTTATTCCAAGCAAAAAAGTTTCTTATAACTTATGTCCGAAAATCAGCCGTTTTGGCAAAAAAAAATGCTAATATTATTTCTTTTTAGTCATTAAATTAATTACCATGTTGATAGTAAATTTTAATTTCTTACCTCGAGTGGGACTAGGTGGGACCTCTCCCTCATATTTATCACATTCGGCGTTAATTTGATCACGCAACGCAGGTTTTTCATTTTCAAAGAATACATGCAGGGCTGCACCCATATAAAGATACATGACGCCCAGCAATGTAACAGCAGCTTGCCTTACGCCAGGATTAGTGGATCCAAGTGCATTTTTACAGTAGTCAATTAAAGCCTTTATATTTAAACCACTAAAAACAATAATTAGGCAAGTTAAATAAAAATAAATAGTATGACAATTACATTTTATCACCAAAAAAAAAAAAAAAAAAAAAAAAAAAGTAAATACTCAGTATTTAGAAACTGTTTCAAAAATATTTGCAAGTGTATGAATTTTTAAAGCCGGTAAAAATTTATTAAATATTTACCTTTATCTACAGTCTATCTTAAAGAATTTTTAAGGCAGCTTGAGTTCCGACTATTTTAAATTTTAACTTACAATTTGTGGTTTAACATTTAGAGAGTATCCCTAGGTTGTGTAAACTATTAAATTTTCTTTAAACTTTATTAAATACAAAGTATTTTCATAATTCTATATGAAACAACAAAATTGATGATGGTTTCAAAAGACGAAACCTCGCAAACCAATATGCCACCCTCACCCCGAAGAGCTCAAGGAGTTGCTATGAGAAAATGTTTTTGGTTTTTTGATAGCGTTTTAAATAACGCGAGATAAAGATAAAAACAAAGTCACAAATAGTATTTTGCAGATGGCGACTTTTAAAATGTCTGACCTATAGCCGCTTTAAAAATGTCGTGTCAATCCTAAGTTTAGTATACTACTAACCTAGAAACAAACCATATTTTATAAAATTCAATACATTGCAGATATCAACTAATGACATTACAAGACACTGACATATTTTTTTAGCCAAGAGTTTTACCATCTGTGCCTTAACCCTTACGTTAGAGTTGACACAATATTGTAAAAGCGGCTCTTAGTAGAATAAACAAATCAAGACATTTCTCTCATTTATAGCGTTAAGCATCACTCACGAGGACAATATTTTTTTACTTACCCTATTCCAAACTCTCGTATAGCTACAGATAACCAAACCAACGCCTCCTGTTGAACCTTAGGACTTTTCTGGGCAAAAGCTGCATCAAGTACCGCGGCAGATACGTGTCCTAAGTTAGTTGCTTCCGCCATAGCTGATACAGTCTCGCTCACCATATTGCCATTTTTAACATCACCAAATTTTTCAGAAATTTCATTTATGCAACAGTCAACTGAAGTAGTTGAAAATACACTATTTTCAGCCAAGTACTAAAATTTATTTAAGCATCACAGTCACATATTTATTAAAACATAATGATTACGGTGATTACCTTTACAACCTCCAGCCTAGCTTTTAGTACTTGGAAATTGGTGTCTTTGAGGCCAGGTTTCTTCATAATGGTTTTAATAATAGCCTGTGTAGGAATTGATTTAGCATCCATTGATTGTATTTTGGACATGACTTCCTCAGCAGAAGCTAGTCTAAAGAAAACATGGTAAATATTTAGTAATGTTACTAATATAAAATTGATTTAATTAAACCAAACTTATAATACAGTGCTTGTCTAAATTCAGGACCTCTCCTTCCAACTTTTGAATTGTTTGGTATTTTTTCATGAAAATTTGACTACTTTAGTAAGGCAATATAAACCAAATTTTAGACAATAAATGACAAATATAAATGTCAAACTAACAGCTGAGCGCCATTTTGAAAAATAAAATAAAAAGAGGGTCTAATGGTACATCACTTTAAAGCTCCCGACGAGTACTTTAAAACCTCAGAATATAAATTTAATACTTTTACCTACTACAAAATGGCGGTACTTTGAAAATTACCTGAATACCTTATTTAGATGGCCATATTTCCAAATCTAATAAAGTAAGATACACTTAATGTGGTATTTTCTTAAAGCTCTTTTAAGGATTTATTTAATGTTAATATTGGTGATAATAAACAGGATAGGACAAAAAATACGGATATTTTTAATGACGCACCCTGTATATTATATTACATTAGGTATCTCTAACTTTATTAGTTTTGGAGATATGTCATCCATCCAGTGGACAGAGCTTTGATCTTTGAAGCCAAAGGTCGGCGGTTCGATTCCCAGCGGGGGAGACATATTTAGGTAGTAGTTATTTAAAAATAACGACCGTGGTGGCACTACCGCGTTGTCTAAAAGGTGCTGTGAAATGCAACTGCATTTTTCAATGCTTGGACAACGTTAGCGGAACAGGGGAACGATGGGTTAAACATCTAATAACCCGACACCCACGGTACTCTGGTATTTAGGCATAGACCTTCGTGGGATGTCAAAAAGATAAAAAAAAACCAAATCAGGTATTCAGGTAATTTTCAAAGTACCGCCATTTTGTGGTAGGTAAAGATATTTACTTTATATTCTGGGGTTATAAAGTACTCATCAGAAGCTTTAAAATGATGTGCAACAAGACCCCTCTTTCCATTTAATTTCTTGTCTAAAATTTGGTTTATTTGTCTTACTAAAGTCCTCAAATTTTCATGAAAAATACCAAACAATTCAAAAGTTAGAACGGGGGTACCGACTTTAGATAAGCACTGCGTATGGATGATTCTAGAATCACATCTGATTGGAGTAACCTAGTTTCTAGCAATACAGGGTGTTACAGAATGTTGTTAAAAAATTTAAAGACAAATTAGTCTTCTACTGAAAATATAAAAAAAGGTAATATAAACATGGGTCCGCAAAGTTTGTTGTGAAAAAAATTTAAAGACAAATTATTCTACTATTGAAAATATATAAAAAAACTTACATAAACACGGGTCCGCAAATTTCTTGTTTTCAAGATACAGGGTGTTAAACTAGTTTTTTCTTTTATCAATGGTATTTATGGCCTTAAGGGAGTAATTTATTACTAACTTAATTACATTTAATAAGCCCAGTGGCGTCTCGAGCGGTAACTGAAGAAATATTTCTAACAAAAAAATGGTACGCCACCGACTGTGTAAATGTCTGTAAAATTTTTGTACTTTCTTTAGATTAAGAATTTAAAAATAAAAATACAGCTTTTATGTCTTTTAATTTTTTTATATCTTGTTTACTTTAAGAGAAAAAAATAATATCCACAATTGCATATTTTTAGACAATAAACGAAACAATGCAGGAACTTTTTCTATTGAAAATTAGGTTTTATTTTTTTAATACAATAGTAATAATACTTATTTAAATAGGGTTTATATCCAGTATAAAATTCTTTACTAAAATGTTTTCGAGATTTTTTAGTTTCTTGAAAGTTACACACAAACACCCTGTATTTTGAGAAAGATAAATTTGCAAACCCATGTTTATTTAAAGTTTTCTTTATATTTTATGATGTAGAATCTGCCTTTAAATTTTCTTAACAATCTAAAACACCATCTATAATAAAATCTGATGTAAAACTTTTAAGAAATGTTTGGATTTATATTATTAATTATTATCTTACCTAGTCTTCCAAATAGGACTTGATAACTCCAAAACTACGTTACTTGGAAGCACATCCTCAATAATAGCATCAACCTCTCCGTCATCCAATTCTTTTTCCATAACTTTTGGAGGCGACTTAGAAGCGGTCTTACCACCTTTTGATCTCACCACAGTTGCCGAACCTGAGGAAACACTACTTGCTGAAGGTTTTTTTTTTGGTGCTGCATTACCTAATGATTACAAATGGGAAAAAAACAAAATATAAACTAAAATAAAAAAAAAATAATAAACCAAAAAAAAAAAAAATAAAAAAAACAGAAAAAAAATACAATGAAAAAAGGTTTATGGGATAATATAGTTTGTTACTTTGCAAAGCTATTTTGACTCAAATTATTAGTATTTTCTAAAGAAAGATATTTTTGGTAGGCATATAGTTTTTTACCTGAAGTTTGTTTTTCACAGCTCTTGGTGGGGGAACACGAACATTATCAGCAGCTGGTGCTGCAACTTTTGAAGGAGCAGTTTGTGGCCTTGCTTTTTGACACCAACAACTTTTACAGTTATTTCAGCCTTTTCACAGAACTCTTTTACTTTGGCCATTTTTAAGTTATCCTTTTCGAGATCCACCAAAAACGGTCCGATCGCTTTTTCTCCAACTAATTTCATTAAAGTTCCTAAAGCTTCTGCAGATGATTCTCTAACGGCAGGGTCTAAAATAAATCAACATATGTAATCATTTTATATTAAACTAATGTTAAAATTCGGAAGCTATAATACAGGGAGTGTATGCTAATATAAATTCCTGAGAGTGAAATATGACGATCTAATCCAACTTATCTTAGTCCAAAAGTGGATGATTTCGGATATACAGGGTCTCAAAATTTCAATCTGGTTTTGTTTTTTATAAATAATTTTGTTAATAATCGGTGTATTATTACAATATTCGGTTATTGAGGATTTTAGTAGTTTTTATTTTTGTACAGTTTTTAGAACAAATAAATTATTTTTATTATATTATTATATAGGAGGTCACAAAATAGGTGTAAAAACCTGCAATCATCTTTATTGTAAAATTTAAGGGCGCCTCCTGCGGTATCTTGCAGGTATTTAAAATGAAATAAATTTATTGAACTACTCTGTATTTAACTTATAGATAAAAATTTTTATTCTTTAACATATTTTACCTAAAAAAGGTAAACATGATAAAGTTAATTTGAGAAGTTGTTTTAAAGATTTATTTATAGATTTAAAAAATCACTTCCTGTATGGCCAGGTCTAAGCTATACAGGGTGTTTCAGAACAGATAAGAATATTAAGAAAAAAGTTTAAATAAACCTATGTTCTAAATGTATAAGCTTTTAAGATACAGAGTAGTAAAAAAACTTATTTTTTAAACCTTATATTGCCTAAAAACGATCTTCATCGGTTAAAAATGCTGGAGAGCCAATTCATGCTCTAAGACGCTAACCAATATGACTAGTTTAAGCTGCTTTAAAATTTTAATGTACACTGTGGTTTGCTGGGATTACTAAAGTGGATCATACAAAGATAGAAAGGTGTTGTTTTTCTTACCCGACTCTTGAATGTTTTTAGTTAAAGCTCCAGTTATAGCCTTTAATAGTTTCTTGTTAACTGTGGTTGGTTGAGTTTTTGTAAAAGCTCTCGCCAAAAACAACGAAGTTTCAGATTTAACAGACGGATTCTTATTATTAAGAGATTCCAATACATCTTCTAATATAGCTTCTAAATTTGTCTGAAAAAATATTATTAAAATCAAATACAAAAGATAAAAACCAACCATAGGAGAATATAAACGTATACACTAGTATACAGGGTGTCCATTAACTCAACCGATAAACTTTAAGGGGTGATTCTACAATGAAAATTATGAAAAAAAACTTCAAATAAACATATGTTCGAAACGTCTTAGTTTTTGAACTACGGGTGGTTTAAAATAAAAAAAAATATTATTAAAAAAACCTTTTGAAAAATTTTAACACCCCGTAGTTGAAAAACTAAGACGTTTAGGACATGTATATCTGAAGTTTTTTTCTAATTTTCATTTTAGAATCACCCCTTAAAGTTTATTGGTTGGGTTACTGGGCACCCTGTATATGCAAGTAGTCTTACTGGTTTATTAATTAAAAAAAATAGAGATGGGATTGTAAATGTGATGTCCAATTAGACAGCAATATATTTTAAATAAAATAAGTTCAATAAATAGTCAAAGTTTAATGGAATTGGGTTTAAAACTCCATTTTACGTATAGGCCTTAAAGTTTTGTCTCAGTCGAGGGACCCTGTAAAAAGAATAATTCAAGGCAGAAAACAAAAAAATTGATACTCACTGTAAGATAGGTAGCATCGATGGCTTCTCGAATTGCTGTAACTACATTTTGTTTCTTTTCTTTAAACTTTTCCAAAAGTGATAATACCAATGCACCAGAGTATGTCTGAAACCTCTTCTTTAAACTTGATGCTAGACCAGCTATACATCTACCTGCTAGTGCTACACAAACCACGTTAGAATCCTTCTGAACAACCTGGTATAAAAAAACGTTTATATTTACAACGATGATTTTTAAAAAAACATTTCATTTATGTTTAGCTTTTTGCTTGTTAATTATTAAATATCAGCCCTGTGACATAATATCTGACTTATTTTCTTAAGGACCTAAATCCAAAGTACCTTGTACAGGGGCGAAATTTCTTCTTGTATAGATAAAGTTAAGATACCCTGTATAGCTGTTTAACTATAAGATTTAAATTTTAAGCCTTTTTAGGTATTTACTCATGTACCCACTATGTGGTGTACTCATAATCAAAACCTCTAAATAACCTGTCATATAAATATAGAACGGGTAGAATTAATAAAACAAATCGGTGTGATAATCAGTATACTTTTATGTAAATCTAAATTATTTACTTATAATTTAAATACCTTTTTAAGAGCTCTGACCAAGTCACCATAATCCCCATTTTCAAGCTTCGGATTCTTTAATAGCGTTTCTAGCGCATCTAAGGCTTCTTTTCTTTCTTGCCATTTTTTAGCTTCTATCTTTTCATAAAAATCTTTAGGTAGTTTCGACAAAATATCAACAGGATCAGCAAGATCATAGGGATCGATTTCTTGTGGGGCATCATCTTCGTCACCTTCATCTTCTCCTTCTAATTCGTTAAAACAGGAAAAATTTAATTTTTTGAACTTAAAATGTTATGCAGATATTTATAAATATAAGAAAACGAAATAAGGTTAAATTCACTAATAGTCCCTGGGCGAGTAATAAAATGGAGTTCATGATAGGAACACTTTAAAAACCCTTTTATGGGGTTCCTTAGTGCGTTCATAAGTAAAAAGTTTGTACATTGTTAAACGCGCCTTCTATGTCGTCAATAGACTTAGCCAGAAGTGTGTTTAGATCATCTAGTGCTAGATCCACAGACATTCCTGGTTGGTACGTGTATTGGCGAGTTGTTCAGAGGATTCCCTTTAAGAGTGTTCTCTCTGATGGTCTATATGACTTAGGTGTTCTGTCTAAAGATTTGCCTAGGTAGATCACCCTTGACTTTTGCCATATTTTGGGTATGTAGCCCCAGGCTACACATGCTCTAAAAATTGTGATAAGTGTGGCATTAGGATGTCCTGTCCTTTTTGCATGAATACTGGGAAGACTCCATCAAGGCTTGGTGATTTAAATGGTTGAAATTAACTTAAGGCCCATTTAATGGAATTGTAGTTTACCACCTCAGCTGCCTTTTTCCAATCAACTTTTTTGGGCGTTTCGTTTGTAGGTCAAACCAATACTTTTCAAAAGGGCGACTTCCTAATTCTTAGAAAATAAAAAAGTTACTAAATAGTGGAGATATTTTTTGGTTTGTATTTTAAAACAAAAAATCCATAGTCAACGCAACACTACGTCCAGTGTAATAAATTCAATGAAATAACCTACAATCCACACAAAATGTGTGTTATTTAAATTTCAAACCTTAAAATACTAATACATTTGTTTCCTCGGACTATTATCTATTTAGCTAACTGATTTGTTCTAAAATTACCCTAATACATGTTTAAAGGTAAAATGTGTTGAAGACAAAAATCTAATAAATTTAGTAGTATTTATTTTTCACTGGCGAAACCAAGGGCTTAATACAACCTGGTATAAATATAAATACGTAAAAGCTATTTTAATTACATTTAATTACATACCATTAGTTTCTTCTGCGCTAGCTGCCAACTTGGCCTGTTTTTGTTGTTGAGATCTAATATATCTTGTAGGACTGACTTTTTGACCTTCGACCTTGGCAAACTCCGCTTCTAATTCTGTCATCTGGACTGCTTGCAAATTTGCGGCTTGCAGATGGTTCCTTTAAAAAATATTTAAATTTAAAAAAATGTATATATTTAAGTAAACTACACTTTTGTGTAGTGGTGGCATGGTGACATTTTTCAGTCAGTGGAAGGGCACAAACAAAAAAAGAAATAATAATAAAATGTATTTAAAGCTTACCCTCTATTTAAAAAGAAAGTCCATTCGCCTGTTTTTTGATAACTGTTTACTTATCGGACACCACGCCTATTTTGATGATTTTTGGCATATAGGGATTTTTGGGGCGCTGATTACAAATCAAAATGCATTTTGGTCGGACAAGTTTTGTTTCAGATATGCATCATCAAACTTAAAGAGAAAACTAACCTAAATTCACCATATTTCCCTTTTTTGCACGTAATTCTTGAGCTTTCTGCTAAATTGGCACTTTATATTTGATTTCCACCCCTTAAAACCCAATTTTTTACTTATTTTACCCATTTTTTCAATAAAATTGCAAAGTATCACTTTCAATCACAGTAGCCATGGGGTCGCCTTTTCACGTCTGAAAATTCAGATTCGTAATCAGCGTCCCAAAACCCCCGTATGCCAACGATCATTACGATCAATGTGGGGTCTGATAAGTAAACAATTTCTTATCGATACTTCGATCACTTTGTTATCGAAATCAGGGATGCACTGTATATAATGTTTTTCTATAGATTCTGCTATATGTTTTAGATCGTTTACATCATGTTTAGTCCACGCTGCAAGCATTCTTTGTAACTGAACACCCACACATTCAGTCATATTTTTCATAGATGCTCTTATAAAAGAACTCTGTTGAATGTCCTAATTTTACTAATAGATGCGTAATTAATTTGAAGATCGGAAGTAGGTCTTCCTTTTTGTTAAATTAAAAGTTTTTGTTCAAAAGGCAAATTGATATTCTGCAGTAGGAACTGCACTGCATTTATTTCTACTTGTGGATCCATTTCTGAATTATCACATATCACATCACATAACTTTCGACATATTAACCAGAACTAATTAACTATATTTGTTAAAATTGAACGTATAATCATAATTAACAATAAATACTTTTACTAAAACTCTACAGGAAACTACCGTTTGACCTGCGACTTCTGCCTGGAGACACGTAAATGTCCCACTTCCTGTACCAATTTCGCGCAAAGGAGACGTATGTTACTTGAGCAAAATACATAGACAAAGCGGACAGAATTCTCGCGTTCCCCGAAAAAAAATTTGATATTAAGGCGTTACCGCGCGAGTAATTTAGAAGTTAGTTTTGCGCAGAGTGTTTAAAAGTGTTTTAATAGGGTTATAGTAAATATCTGAAACTAAATTATATTTAACAAAATCATTGGTTTTTGTTTATTTGAAGGGTGGGCACGTTTCTCTGTGCCCTTTAGTACCGGCCGCCACTACTGTTGTGCTTTTTAATGACAGTCATCATACCCCTTGATATGTAAAAATATAGGCACCAGAAATCAAACATTTTAGTAGTTTCCTAGTCTATTTGATTTCTACTCTACTAGAAAATAGAACTTACTTTAAACTGGGCCCCATCCATTTATATAGTTCGATAACCAATAAACGAGCTTCATCCCTAACACCCTTGTCTCTGTCTGAGAACAAGGCACCAATTCTCTTAATTATTGGTTTGGGACTAATGATTTTTATGCCAAATTCACGTAAACCTGTTGTTAAAGCTTGAATGCAGGCTGCGACAATTTTCGGGTTTTTCTGTTCAGTACCTTTCATCAGTTCTTCTTGAACCTAAAAACATACCATTTACACAGGCTGTTTCAGAACTGTGGGATCAAATTTCTAAGGGTTATTCAGTGCAAAAGTAGAAAACTTTGGGTAAATGGACCCATGTCCACAAAAGTGCCACTATGGCATTACGGCCCAAAGTGGCGTTAAAATTTAGAAAGACGATGAATTGCCTAAATAGGTTTAATTAATTTAATTTTTGCCTTTTGTACAAGATCATCACAACAATTGTTAAAAATGTCAATGAGTAAAAATTTTATTATTTTACTTTTCATTTATTAATTGTTTTTTTCAATTCAATAATTTGATTTTTTTATCTATTATTTTTTGTTTGTAAATTCTATTTAAATTTGTAAAATTGATTAAATGCATTAAATCCTATTTAGGCAATTCATCGTCTTTCTAAATTTTAACGCATCTTAGGGCCGTAGTGCCGTAGTGACACTTTTCCGACATGGGTCCCTATACTCAAATGTTTTCTATTGTTGCACTAAATAACCCCTAGAAGTTTGATCTCATAGTTTTGAAATACCCTGTATTACCATACATTATAACTAAAGTTTCCGAGTCAGCTATGACAATTTTAATTTACCAAAAAATTGCACACACACCGTTAAGCAAGTCTGCGAGTTAAACTGATACTATATATTTTCGTAGGAACGCACAGTCAGTGCCGTATACAGACGATCGCCCTTATTCGCGAGCACTATTTCAGTTAAAGGTAGGCTTGAAGCCCGACTGACCATGTACCCATTTTAAATGAGAGGAGAGTTTTGGCATATTTTTACTTTTCGGTCTCTTCATGTTTAACCATTATTTTTACATTTTTTAAATATCTTAGAAAAAAAGCCTTCCAAATTTTCCACAAAAATCTGAAATGGTATAAAAGTTATATTAAAAATATATATATTTCCTTAAAATTTTGACACCCTGTAGATTGAAAAGTATCATGAGGACATATATTTATATAGTTTTTTGTCCTATTTTTTAATGAAAAATTACCCCCTAAAGTTTGTGGGTAGAGTACTAGACACTAGACTGGGCCAAAAAATTTACAATATATTTTTTTAAATATATTGAAAATTTTCCACCATATAAATAAAAATAAGTTAATACTTATAAGCATAGGGTAAAAGCAAAAGCAAATGCTTAGAGCAAAAGGTAGAAGTCATAACTAGTGATCGGCCGACACCGATATAAATATCAGTGTATCGTTATCGTATCGGCACATCGGTAAATTTTGCCGATAATCGGTATCGGAAAATCTTTCCGATAACTATCGGTGTATTTAATTAAGATTAACTATTTTATTTATTTGTAACTAAAAACTATTTTCTAACATTATTTTTTAAATAAAATAACTAAATTATTTCTAATATGCACATATTATTTTATTTTTATAATTTTAACGGTAACATTAAGCCTACTGTCCATGAGAGCGGTTTTCCGCTCACGGATGATAATTCAGCGTTGTGATTGGTTAGTGCCAATTTAAAATGCTTTTCCCGCCAATCACAACGCTGAATTATCATCCGCGAGCGAAAAACCGCTCTCATGGACAGCCGGCTTAAAAAAGTAATAAATGTAATCCTTGTTCGAGTTAGGCCCATTCGGATTCGTTCTCACGTGTATACGCGGCTTTACGTTCGCGGCGATGCCAGTAGTTGGCCAAAAAATGCTTTAAAGCGTTGCCTCTGTTGACAATTTTTACTTGTATTCATGAATTTATTTGAATAGCTTAAGCTTTTTAAAAATGTGCAAATACCGATATTATATCGGTATCGGCAACTAAAATATCGGTATCGGCCGATTATCGTTATCGGCAAAAAAATCATATCGGCCGATCACTAATTATTACCTTATACGTGCAAGCAAATACTTCATAAGAACGAGTAAATGCTCATAATTAAAGTGTTAGAAATTTATAGGCATACCGACTGTTTCTCACAGGTGACCCCCTATAACTTTTTAACCTTTTAAGATAGAAACATAAAATTTGGTATGTTGTTATTCGATATAATCGTGGATTTATTGATGTATTTACTTGCTTTTTTATTACTTCCGTTTTAACCGGAACTAACTACTACTTTCAAATTTTAAACGGCACCACAGGTATTTTTTATCTTATTTCGATAGAATGTCACTTTTTAACGTTTCTGCTGTCAAAAATTTATTTTTTTTTAAATTTCGCTCTAGAGTGCCATGGTTAATCTAGAACAGTTAATTTTAAATCAACTGGCTATGGACAAATTAAATTATTTGTCTTTAATTTTTTAGGCCTTCTTACGGCGAGTTTAAGTTTACAAAATTCTATTTATGGTCATTTGTTTTCTTCAAATGGAGCGAGGGGGCTCGTTAGCATACAAAGCATTTTATTTTAAATAATATATATTCGGGATTTTAGGAAATGTTTTTTTTCCAAAAAGCATGTAAGAAAATGAGTTTATACCAACCATTACAATAAATGATAATATCGATTTATGACAACATAAATTTATTATGTGCTCTGTAAAAATATCTTTCGCAGCATACCGCCTACATAATTATATTATATGTGTTCCTGAGGTAGCAACGCTACATTTTCTCCTCAAACCGGAAAAAACTTTTAAAACGGCTCGTTCGCACTGTACGCTGTTGTTTGTAATACTTTTCATTTCGAAGATTTATCATATCAGCCACTTTCACTTTTAACCAAACAACTGTGTAAAGAAAAACGAGCGGAACTTTTTAGGCCTCGGGCACGATACTAAGCGTAAGCGGCCAGCGTAGAGCGGAAATAGTGAGAGCGCTGTCTTTGATCTTTATGCCAGAATAAAAAGAACTTGTTTTAAATCAGCCGGCTGCAATATTTCTAAGCGGAAAAGCTAAGCCACTGGCGCTCGAAAACGAACAAATATTATCTGAGAAGCGTTTTTAAGGCATATAAACTGGTATGCCCTGATGCAACTGAATAGCAGCACCACTTTTATATAAGTAAAGACCCGCACTTGTAAGCAAATGCTTGACTTATTTATTCATACGTTTAAAGTAAATCCTTCTATATCATAAGCATTTACTTATACTTATAAGCAAAAGCATTTACTTACAATTTTATTCATACTCCGTAAAGCATTTAATTTAAATTTTGTAAATAAAATCACTTGCTTCTGTTTATTCATATGGTCCATTGTTCAAGATGACAGAAAAAATATCGTGAAGGCATGACCTCTAAACATAAATATTAAAAGGTCGATCTTCGCGACAAACAGTTTTTTGACAACAATCTTTTTTTTATGTAAAACTCGCAAATTTTTAATTTTAAAAATTTTATTAACATACGTTGTTAAAGGAAATTTTTATCTAACAAGCTAAAGTTAAATGTTCACAACCCCACTACATGAAAACGGCTTAAGCCTTAGTTCATAGACATACTTGCGAAATGCGATTTGTTAATTGCGGAACGTGTTCTGATTGGTCAGTTTCTAACGAAAAATTCGAAAATCGTTAGAAATTGACTAATCAGAACACGTTTCGCAAATATATAAACTAAGCTTTATTTGACGACAATTTACGAAGAGACCTTTTTGTAGGGAATTTAATTTACTTTAAGAATATGTGTCGATTATTTTTTATATATCAACAATTTTCGAGTTTTGCATAAAAAAGATTGTTGTCAAAGAACTGCTAGTCGCGAACATAGACCTCTCAAAATTAATATTCCTTCACGATATTTCTTTTTCACTGAACAATATTTTCCATTTATTTTTCAAATAAATAATAGTTTAAAAAACTAAAAAAACACGCTTTTATATGCAACCGAACTAAAAATTAGAAAATAATTTTTCATTACAAAGAGTTTGTCACTTCAGAGTAAAAGCGTGGGGTGCATTTTACTATTTTTTCATAACTTTTCCCTCATAGATATTTGCAAATAGAATAATTATAACATTTAATATATTAAGCACCCCACGCTTTTATTCTGAAGTGACAAACTCTTTGTAATGAAAAATTATTTTCTAATTTTTAGTTCGGTTGCATATAAAAGCGTGTTTTTTTAGTTTTTTAAACTATTATTTATTTTTCATTTTTAGTTCGATAGGTATATCAATTAGTTTTTTAAAAATAAATGCTCAAGTTTATTCACTAAAAAATTCCTTCGCCATTTTGTCAAAAGACACAGAGGATCTGTAAAGGAATTTATTTATCCTGGCGGTCCTAATCAGGATAACGGGATACTGTTTTTAAATTATTGCATTGTCATCGGTCCTTGATACGTGTGCAAAGTTTCATAGAAATTGAATCGCTGGAAGTTGGTAAAAATTAGGCTCAAAGATTCCGTTACATAGATAGATAGATAGATAGATAGATAGTTACAACCCAAGCTAATAAAAGCGTGTTAAAAAAGCTGATATTTTTGGAGTCTACTGGACACCCTGTATACACATAAATAAGAAATATTATAGTGGATTTTGAGAGGTAAGCATTGTTTGTTATTTTTATCTTTTTACATTCACCTTTTTATTAAATGCGGGTTTATTCAGCACATTTAATGGAATTTCACTTCATTTAGTCAATGTTAAAACCACGGAAAAAAATGAATCATACAAAAATGGAACTTGTTGAAACAATCAAATGTTGCTTTTTTACTATCGCCCTTATGATTTTTAAAAGGGGTGTATTCATAATTATCTTAACCACTTAGAAAAATCTTAATAATCCTAAAAAACAAGGTAATACAATTTTTAATCAAATAGTTTTTAAAATTGTTTCAAAAAACAATTAGATTCATTTAATTTGTAATATGCAATTATTCACTAATGCTAATAATTATTGTTAAGCGGTATTTATGAATATTATATTTCAGTATACATATCTAAAGTATGCAAAGCAAAAAAATCGACAAACACATAAATAACCTACTTTACAATTGCTAAGTAAAAAGAAATAAAACAAATTGTTTATATTAATTTTCTATTTAATCATTGATTTCAATTGGAAAACCGACTCAAACGATTGTTCTATTTAAAAGTATTTTACATTATTGAAGAAAAGTAGAGGAACAATATAGAAAAAAAAAAGAAAAATAAAGCTTTAAATCGCGGATAAATCTTGCACTATCATGAGGTATTAACAAATATTTCTCAAAAACAGTCTATTGATGGAATTACATTTGAATCTTATCTAAATAACGCTGTACCATGTGATTAATGTTTAAAAATTAGATTTTATTAGAAAGAGTGGTCTTTAAAATAACACCAAATGTGTCTACTAACAGTCTCAAATAAAGTAACATGGAATGGGGCCGTTCAAATATTAAGCAAGCAGATTTATTACAATTATTAACCCTCCCTCCCCCATTTCATTAAAAGTAAGCAAAGTCTTACCCTTCTCCCTCACATGCTTACGTTTTAACATTTGGGTATGATTTTTTTATGTATTTCGTTTTTTCTTAATTGTTTTATAAGCAGCAGGTATAATTCTAGAAATAAGAAAATAGGCTTAGGATAGAAGACGCACAAAAATATTTATTTAAACAAACTTTACTGACTGTATTCAACATAGAGCATACACATATTATAATATTAATTAATATTACGAACAAAACAAATGTTCTTAAAATTTTTGGTTGGTATATTAATGTTTACATCAAGCCATTCAAATACAGAAATACAAAAAATAACATAATTTATTGTTGTGATCAGTCGATAGAGTCAATCATAAGAAATAAATCTGTCTCGCAATCGCTGGCAAAACGTCGGTAAACGATTTCGATTTGACGCGGTCCAAACTCAAGAACCAAGATTCCTCAGTTCTAGTACTTATACCTCAAATGGTTTTAACATTCACCTTATAAAAAAATCATAGTAGATTGAATTTATTCTTAGTCACTAATTGCAATTATTCTTCAGTTTTCTTAGAAACAATATCAAATTCCTTGTAGGAATTTGCTTGTGATATAAATTTACGCCACACTTCATTCACTAACTACATTTTCGTACTTTTGTATTTGCATGAGATTTTTTTAAAAACTTTTAAAAATTTTTGGTCTAACTTGGATTTATCTATTTGAAACTACATTTCGACATTTTGCGCCGTAATTCCCATACTCGATTCTAAGCGAGTACCTAAATGTATTCATTATTTGTGGATATCACCGAAAATGTGTATTGTTTTAAAGCATGGCCAGGAGTACTCAGCCACTTAAATCGCTGGTTAAGCGGAGTGCCAAAAATTTCAAAATAAAGCCACCCTATGGTTTATTTTGAATTTTGACACTCTGCTTACCCAGCGGCTAAGTACTCTTGAATGCGCCCCATTGTGTGGGTGAGTTGCCATATGTGTAAACCAGTAAAAAGTTGCTGCTGACGTAATCCCAATCTAGACCCCCACCCCCATGTCATCAAAAATAAGCAAAACCAAGAGCCCCGCCCCCTATAGTGCTAACATAATACCCATTTGTAGAGGCACCTAAACTTTTCATTTTGTTCATTCGCATACTCAGAGTGGCTTGAGTATAAAACCTGTAGCTTACAGAGTGTTGATTTTTTCCACAAACATATAAGTTTTTAAATGCCATAAACTACCTCATAATTCACTTGCAACTTGCAACGTCCACTGTACATAAATACTTTTTTAAAAACAATTTGTCATCATATTATAAAATTTTATGCTCCATTATAATAGGAGGCAAATGCCAACCCATGAAGCAGTACGATTTAGAGCAAAATATTTACACGTTTTTTAAAACTGTCAAGACCAAATACAAAAATATCAACCTCATTAAAATTATATTATAATTTTTAACCAAGCGGTCACTAAAACAGGTTCTACCATAATTAGTGCAGTGATGGATTTTATGAATAAGTCGTCTGGATCTTGTTGGTCTCCCGGGAATATGAAAATTAATATTGGCTAATAAATCGGCACTGTCAACAAGACCGTTTAATATTTTACAAAGGTATATTGCCATTGAAATTTCCCTTCTTCTTTTTAAAGATTTTAGACCCAAAAGTTGCAGACGAATTTCTCTTGGTATATTAGCATAAGATATTCTATGTTTATATAGTATAAATTTTACAAATCTGTTATGCAAATTTTCCAGGCGTTAAATATAATAATCATAAGAAGGTGACCAGATTATGGAGTTGTATTCAACTATACTACAAACTAAACTGTAGTACAAGCACTTAAAGGCTTTCATATCATGAATATTACTACATGTTCTCTTTAAAAATCCCAAATTAAAAGTAAATTAAGATAAAAACAAATACATTTACAAAAAACAAAAATTTATTATAGGTACTAGTTGTGTGTATTTTGTGTAAAAATGGTAATAAAGCAACATTTTAAAAATCATAAAAATAATATTTATTTTTAATAAATGAGTTTTGATATCTAAACTTGATTCTATGATTAATTATCTTGATTAATTTAGAACAGAATAGAATAGATTGATAAAGTAAAAATTGTTTTGGATTGTAAAGAAAACTAAATAGAGTAGGTACCTACCTATTTTGTGCTTTAATATATTATATAATGTACTACAAACAAAGTTTCTGCTACAACTTTTGCATAGGTAGAGTAATCAAAATAATGGTAATATCAGGGAAACAGGTTGTTTCCTAATTGCGGTAAGAAAATTTAAGGGCGTATTCCTGAGCCAATTTTATAAAAAAAGTCATATAGATAAAGGTCTGGAAATGCCTTGTTTCTAGATACAGGATAATAAACTTTAAAAAGAAAATCGGGTTTTTAATAATATCTAAAATATGCCTTATCCACTACTGAATAAAATTTTTCTGTGGTATTTGCTCAATTAGGGAGTTAATTTAGCTCTAAACTAATTTTAATTAGTGAGACCGGTGGCGGCGTGGAACGCATCTTGGCTAATATTATTGACAAAAAATGTACGCCACTGACTTTTTGCATTTTTTATGTTTTTTTTTCCAGATAAAGTAGTCTAACAAATTTTACCAAAACAAGTGTTTTAAAAATTATGTTTTTTTAAGAAGTTTAACACCCTGTATTTTGAGAGCGAATTTAAGGACCCATGTTTATATGAACTTTTTTCAGAAAAATGGCTCAGAAATATGCTCTTAACTTTTCTTACACCAATTAGAAAACACCCTGTATATGAGACGTTGAAATCCCGGACCATCCCAAATATCCAAAAAATGAGTTTTACCCCTATTTTCAATAACATATTTATTTATTTATTTACTTTCATGTCCAAAGATCTTACAGATAGGACAACGTCAATAAATTAATTAAAAATACAAATGTTTAAAATTTAAACTACTAAAACAGTAAAAACACAAAATACATGAACAAAATTTTCAAAATATTATAGTAAGAACAAAAAAATACTAACTAACTATGGAAGAATATTCTTTAACATCATAATAGCATTTTTGGAGAAGATAGCTCTTTACGCCTTTTTAAATCCATGATATGAAGTTAGTTCTTTAAGGTTTGCTGGAAGTTCATTATACATAGTGCTGCAAAAGCAGTATGGACTTTTTTAAAATGAGGTTGTTTTATAATGGGGTACCTATGTAGATATTAGTATTGTGCTTGGTGGGGTAGTTGTGAACAGTTGTGTTTTTGAAATTTGCTGAAATATTTTTTGACACATAAGACTGACTGTAGGATTAAAATGCAAGGGAGTGGCAAAATTTTATATTGAAGAAAAGTTGGCTTACATGGATCCAAAGGGTGAAGTAAAAATATTTTTCTAATGATTCTTTTTTGCAATGTGAATGTTCTTGAAATGTCCGTAGACCGGCCCCAAAAAATAATCCTGTAGCTCAGATGGCTAAATGTTTGGGCATAATAAGTGTTAAGTAGTGGTTTTGTTTTACTTAGTTTGCTAGCTACATGATCTATGTGGTTGCACCATGTAATGTGTGGATCTAAGTAAATACAAAGTAATTTAAAGTTGTTTGTTTTACTAAGTGGTTTGGCATTAAGCATAAATAATAAATTTTGGGATATGATTTTTCTGTTTGTGAAAGTCATGTAACAGGTTTTTGATTCAATAACAATCAGTCTATTTTTTGAGCACCATATAGAAAATTTCTGTAAAACATTATTAGCTTGACTCTCAAGATTCTCCAATGTGTCAGCTGAAATGGCAACTGTGCAGTCATCAGCATACACTATTAGTTTGCTGTTTGACTCTGATACATTTTCCTCAAGGTCGTTAATAAATAAAGTAAATAAGAGAGGCGATATTATACGGCCCTGAGGAACCCCACAATTTATTATATGTTTATTTGATAATGTGTCTCCAATTCTTACCCTTATTTTATGGCTTTTCATGTATGACCCTATCCACTTGGTAATTGCTCGCCGCAGACCGAGCGCATGAATTTTTTTTTTTTGCAAGTAAGAGCTGTTTAAGCAATCAAATGCTCGGATTGAAAAATAAAACAAGAATATAGTTTGACCGGTAAATCTCTATGAATAAAATTGAGCAGCTCAAAAGCCGCTGTTGTACTGAAGCAATCTTTTCTAAAGCCATGTTGCTTGTTAGCGATAAGATTACCCTTGGTTAAAAAATCTTCCACACGTGTCAAGATTCCGATGATTTTCAAACAGTTTTGAAAAGGTAGGCAGGCCAGTAATCCCTCTATAGTTCTCAATCCTCTCTACATCGCTTTTCATAAAGAAAGGAATCATTTCTCCAATTTTAAGGTCGTTAGGGAATATTCCCCCATCCAATGATAAATTAAAAATATAACATAAATGGTATTTAACATTTACCCATATTTTGTCCAATGCTGCTGTGGGAATGTCTTGTAAACTTGAGTAAGCTGATTTATTTTTTATGTTTTTTAAAGCAAAGTATAGTTCCTGTACGCTAAACGGTGTTAAAAAAATGGATTGTATCTGAGATTCACATGTTGAACATTCCGATATATTATAGTTACTATTTTCTAATGTAGCAGTTATTAGCTTTTCTGCACTTGTGGCAAAAAAGTAACAAAATTCATTACTAATATCAACGAGGTTAGTTAAGTATCATTGAATACAAGCTTAAAGAGGAATTAGAACATTTTTTTTTGCCAAAATTAAAATTTACAACATGCCAAATCATTTTTGAGGTGCATAATGCATTAATGAGATTTTTTGTTTAAAGAAATTAATTCTAATGCAAGTCTATCGTGGGAGGTTCTTTGGTTTGATAAACAGTATTGTTTGAAAAAAATGACCATGCCTCATTAACATCTTTTAAAGTATATAAGTGACTAAGATCAGTATGGGCAAGTTGATAGTTCAGTTGAAAGATGTTTTGGTCATTAAAAAATCTTTTAAAGTAGTGTTTGTTAGCTACAACAATATCATTGCTACAGATATCTGTATGAAAAGTAATGAGCTAAGCCTTATGGTTGACAATATTTGTTGAGAAGTTTGATGCTTCAAAATTGGGATGATTTGTAATAACTTAATCAAGGGCAGATGGTTCTTGCAGCAAGTCATAAAAAAATGTTTTTTCATGAATCCTTTAAATTGTTAAGGGGAAAGTCACCACATAATAAAATACTATGATAATGTGACGTAATGTGGCATAAGGCTAAACCCATTAATCAGGGCCTGTCTAAACTAATAATTTTTATATAGATTTTTTTATTTTTATTTTTTCATAATTATGACAATTAAGTCATTAATTATTATTTTATTAAGTATTATTATTTTATTATTATTATTATTATCTACAGCATTTACATCTCAATAAATACCATAATGAAAGTTACTATCCAATATACAAAAAGTATCACTAATCATGGACATATACTTTGGTAGGTAAATACTATGATAATTTTATTGATAAATTGCAACACTACATAGATGACCAAACACCCGTATGTGCAAATGTTGCAATCTGTCTACAAAATGTAAACAATTTCCCCTCCCCCATACAAAGACAAAAAACACAAAATCCCAATTGGTATCTAACTAATTTTATACATATTCCAACCTTATATTTAGAAAAGCTGCTTAAATTTATAATTTTTGAAATATATACATTATACATTTATGCTTAAACATTTAATCTTTGTACAATTTTTAATTTCAGTAGGAAAGGGTTATATATTTTAGGTGCAATATAGTTTAAAAATCTCATATTTGCATTTGTATTGCTTCTTGGCAATTCAATAAAATTATTGGTCTTATTTCTTGTTTGATGGTCATGATTGACATACCTTTTTAGATCCTCATTCCTATAAACAAAAGTGCATACCTCCAAAACATACACAGACCGTACATTAAACACATCGCATGAGTACAATAACCTAGTAGGGTAAAGCCTATTTTTTATAAATTACTTTGAGTATGTAGTTCTGTACTATGTTTAATGGGCACAATGCACTCTCATACTACAGATGGTATTTAGTATCTCACTTAGTCCACTAACTTTGGCCCTTGTGTTAAGATATTAAAAATAAGTGTAGCTAGCTAAGCTAGATTAAAGGGAGATCACATTAAAAATATTATTAATTAAACTCGGGACTTACCGCTTCATATTTCTCAATTTCAATGTACATCAAAGTAACTTGAAGTGCCAACTCTCTGGTTTTTGTCTTGGGCGCTGCAACACATTTAGCAACAATACCAGACATAACTTCCGACACAGTTTTTCCTGCATGTGCATAGTTTTCTACATAAGCTAGGGTGGCCTCCAAACCTTTTTCTTGTCCCATAGCATTGCTATCAGTCACAAATTTCTTCACTAACCCTAAATATTTACCGAATTCTGGAGATTTTTCATCATCAATTTGTCTAAAGAGTTGTGTTACTTCTTCGTATCCACACACCCTGGCTTTCCATAATTTGTGAACACACTTTTCATCTGCAGGCAGTTTTTTGTATTCTTCGTCCTCCATTTCAGTTTATATCTGTGTTCATCTGCAAAGAAGGCCACAAATAAATTATACAAGCAAATTACACACCAAAAGGTAAGAGTAAATCATTTTCCAAAAATGGCATACACGAACGAAAAGGTTACCTGCCAAATAAGTAAATAAATTATGGTCTTAGTTTCTTTACAAACTTTTTGAACAACACTAAAAGTAACGACTCACAATACAATGAAATATTTAAAAAACACTAATTTTTTCTATTTTTTTGTTGGCATACCAATAGCCTATTAATCACAAAAACGTCGGCTGTCAGATTTTTGAAATTGACTTTTCTCCCACCACTTTTAACCGATATTTCGGATTGCTCAATGGGTGAAAAGTACAGGAGTGCTCAATCCCATTTAACCCTATGTTTCCCAAATTTTGTGACGTAACTGTTTCCCCAATTCTTTATTTAATCGTATAGTAGCAGAGCTAGTGAACCTTTCGAGTAACGTTGGGCCTGTTACAGGTGCGGTCATGGGGGAGGCCATGCCCCCCTTTGATGGCACATCCTTTCTATTTCATTGTATTTCATACATGTCTAATGGCAAATATGGGCATTTATTGATGATATGCGCCAAAATTTTTGTTTTTTGCCTTCTTACACACTTTTCCTCGGCCTATGGCCCCCCTCAGAAAGTCGATATGACCGCCCTTCTGTAGGGCTAGAAATTTGTATAGTGATGAGTCATAGCAAGTATAGTACGACAATCATCACCTGGCAAGCATCAGCCCTGCACATCATATCCCTGTATATATTTGAAAGTTAAGAAAAAAAAACTTGGATCTGTAAACTTGATTTTAGGATTTAGCTCATCATAGTAAGGTTTGAAAAAAATTGACAGGCGTTTTCAATGAGCATAAGTACCTGCCAGGCGAACTGATAGGCGTGCTGATTTGGATAGCCATATTTTCAAAACTAATAAAGTTAGATGTATCTAATGTGGTATTTTCTTAGAGCTCTTTTTAAGATATTTTTAAAGCCAATATAATATACAAGGTGCCTCATAAAAAAAAATCCACTAGTATCACCGTTAAAAAGATCTTTAAAAGAGCTTTAGGAAAACATCACATTAGGTACTTAGGTAGGTATTAGTTTTGGAAATATGGCCATCCAAATCGGCCACACCTTTCACTTTGCCTGGCAGGTACTTGTGCTCATCATTGATCTCGATGGATAGCCAATGTTATAACCTGCGCGAAACAAAAGTTATATTTCATGGGCGAAAAAACCGGTTTGTGCGCAAGCCAGTTAAGGGTAAACGCACCCGGCTTCAAACAAACTATCCGCATTATAGAAAAGAATGTGTTGACGGCGTCCTGATTTTCCGTTCGAAGTACGGTAGCTAATGAGCGTTACGGTCAGACCGCGGACGAAGGGTACGGGGTGCCGGTGTTTGTATTTTGCTACGGCTTCTAAGTGCGCATGTTCGTCCTCCCACTGCGCGTGGTCGTAAAAATCCGAAATATGCTTCTTGCCACTGCGGATCTAAATGTAAGTTATCTATGGTGCTCATCGAAAACGCCTGTAAATTTTGTTTCAAACCTTACTATGAATGAACTAAATCTTTAAAAAAATCAAGCTTAAAGCTAAAAGTTTTTTTTAACTTTCAAAAATATACAGGGTGATGATGTGCAGGGCTGATACTTGCCAGAGTAGCTTTCCAGTGACGAAAATGTTTGTGCGTCACGCTCCAGGGCTTAAAGCTCTTGATCTGCTATAAAAAGTTAGTCACTGGAACGCATCCCTAGACAAGGAAATAGAGATAATTTTAAGAAATTTTAAAATTTCGTTTTTTTTTAACCTTTCTTGGCTTTATAATAATAATCTCTTTTTAATATCTAATTCCATTTTAAACAAATAATTTTAAAAATTCATCCTTAAACATAAAAAACACGTTTGAAGCACAAAAATCAAAAGAGGGGCATTTTCTATAAATTGGACAAGCGAAAATATCGCTTCTTTGTCTTTGAATATTTTAAAATATCTATTTCCAACTATGTAACCACGCCAACACTAAATAAATTATTTAAAAAAATTATATGCTTTTTGGCTGTCTAGAAATATGCAGTTAAATTGATTTTTAACAGACTTCAAAAAGAAGAAGGTTCTCAATTCGCCTGTATGTTTTTTTTTGTGTGTATATTACGCAATTACTTCGGCGTTTATAAACCGATTTTAAAAATTCTTTTTTATTTAACAAAGTGCACTTCCTCGGTGGTATCATAAAACCCCAAGTCAGGATCTCGAGAGGGAAAGGTACTATAGATATTTTTTTCTCTGCCGTACGTTGTTCGTGCGACAAAGCTGCCTCTAGTATGGTATATGCTCAAATAAAGCAAAAAAGAGATCAGGGGCGCATTTAAAATCGACAATCTTGGGATTAAATTTACCTTTTTAATGAACTAAAAAAGGTAATAGTAGTGTTTTTTATTGTATCTTTATCGATTAAATAGTAATGATAATAAACTTAAAAGTAAAAATAAATATTTTTAAAAGAAATTAATAAATCTTACTTTAAAGGAAAAAAATTAAAAAAAGAAGTCAGGTAATAACATAATAATATGTACCTAAATATTCAGAAGGTCAGAAAGCTTTTTTTTGCCTAGTTTAAATAAACTATTTAAAATCACTAAAGCCTGTGGGGTAATTTTTTTTGTCAAATTAAGGGATATTTAAGACATAAATAGAATGTGTTTATTTAAACTTTTTTAATTAAATTAGTTTATAAAAAAAACCCTTATTTCTTTTCACAATTAGAAAAATTTTGTACATAAAAACATAATTTTAAAAAAATCCATCAATATGTAATTAAGCCCAAATGACAAAAATAATAATAAACATTAATCTATCAGCATTTTAAATTTTCCACCCACGTAGGAAATATATTTTGAAATTCCATTGGTTCTTCATGTGCTCCAGTACAAAAACATGTAACAGTTTGACCAATAATTTTCTCTTTTTCTGTGCATATTTTTTTGAAACTCCTCAGCTAATTTTAATTCATCTGTAAATATTGCATTAACTGTGTGTGGCTGTTTTGGTCCTTTCCAGAGCCATATTTCAGTGTTATTGTCAAGAAGAAAGAAGGCTAAAAAAATTACAACAGTTGTATTAAATTAAAGTGGTTTTTAAATTAGAAAGATATTTTTATTATGTTGAATTAGCTTTACAATCCATAAATGTTGTTTTACTGAGTGCCCATGGAATTACTATTAAGCCGCTCATTTTCTTCAGAAATGTTATATGTTTAGAGTTAGAGTATTCTTTTGTTTCATCAAAAAGTAGCATACTTTGTGAAATTCCCAAACCTCTATCTTTAAAAATAACCAAGACAGCTTACAATTGCAATGAAATCCAGGCACCCTGTACATAACAAAAAAATAGCAGTTACAGAGGTGAATATGTTGAAATCATATAAATTTTATGCTAGAAAATTCTAATTTTATTTATTTATTTTTAAAATATTATTAATTCCTTATTTAATAATTTATCAAAACTCATCACATAGATTTTATAAAGTTGCATAGACTCATATTACCGGAAGATAAGGAAAATAAGTAAGTTACCTGGTTGGTCCGCTGTGTAAAGATGACTTTGTAAGAATGGAAATGGTGCTACTACATTTTGTGCCCTTAGTGGATATTCAACTTCAGTAGCTGTAAAACTACCGGTTATTGAATTTAAATAAAATAATTTTGGACTATAGCTAGTTGGCAAACTAATGTGAATAAAATCTAAATCAGAGCCCTCAACAGTATCAGAAAATATATTTGTTTCTTTGCCTTCTTCTATTTCATGAATTAAATAATCTGACCACCTGTCTTGCCATTTTTTTAAGTGATTATGTGGCTGACATTCATTGACCACCATTTGCTGATGTTTATGGGATGTTTGTGCACCATGCCAATACAAAAACATTTTTTTCGGGGATAATAAGTAAAAAGCTTGCCCTACTTCTTAAGTTTACTTTTTTACATGGTACTTCAACAAAATGAATTTCATCCAGAAGTTCACCTCTTGCTAATAACAAATGAGGCCTATAGCGATCAAACTCATCTTCATCTCCAGCAAAAACTATACATTTT
Organism: Listronotus bonariensis; assembly: GCA_014170235.1. Classification (NCBI taxonomy): domain Eukaryota; kingdom Metazoa; phylum Arthropoda; class Insecta; order Coleoptera; family Curculionidae; genus Listronotus; species Listronotus bonariensis. The sequence continues at coordinate 12,619 of JACEGR010003809.1, read as the reverse complement.
TGAAAAGCATGAAAAAATATGGCTGGCTCACTCCACTGAACAATTCGCTCAACAGGGCAATGTTCATTTAAATCAGATGGCAACGGCGAATAACCTTTTAAAGCATGCTGTCCTTTCCAGTGGTACACTAGCGGTGGTGTTTCATCATTTTTTATGTCATAATTCCATTCTACTATGTAAGATTCACCATCAAATAATATTCCAATATTTTCTTCCATAATCGTCATAAGCCATAAATTCTTTAATTTCCAGCATGAAAGATTTTCGATTTTCCGACATGGATGGGTTAAATCGTTGAGTGTTTCGAGAGAACTGAGAGAAGATCTATCAATTATTCGATAATTTACAAACCAAGTGGGCTCTATGAATTTAGATAAAATGAGCTCTTCAATGTTTATATTATCCATTTTTTTATATTACCAGAAATATTACCAAATGTATACAATTGCAAGCAAAAAGTTTTATTTTTAATGTGTACGTTTTTAATTACCTAAATATAAAGGAGTTTTGTGTGTCGGGTCTTTGGTTGGTTTTTTATGTTTTATTTACAAAAATCACAATAATCCAATAAAAACAAAATTTACACAACACAAAATCAATCGAACTCTGCCTGAAAGGTGAAAGGAAAGAAAATAATGAAAATATAAAAGCGAATAAGCGAAATTACCCGACACCTTGCCCGAGACCGACGATCAAGCTGACGATGCCCAAGGGGTTTAGAGACAATTTTCATTTGACAGCCGATAGATGTGACGTCAAGGGTATACTTTTTAAAAAAAAGTCGTTATTTCTTTATTGTTTTGTAAAAATCTCATGACTGCCCATGAGTCCCTTGGTGTCACAATTGCTGTATTTGGTGTATTCCTTTTATGATCTAGAACCGCCCGAAACCGTTCTTAAACTGTCAAGAGTGTCAAAACCGTAAAAAATACAATAGACTGCAATTAAAAGGAACACTTTTGGTGTCGTTCCGGGTGGTTCTAAAGTCTTAAAGGAATACACTAATTAAGTGTTCCTTTTTTGAAATTTTTTCATGTTGTAGCAGAGTTTCTTTATCTCATCAATCGACTTTGTGTTGTAGAACCGTTTTTGACACTATTGACAGTGCAGAACGGTTCTTCAAGGTAAAAGAAATACACTAAATTAGTGTATTCCTTTTACCTTGTAAAACCGTTCTGAACTGTTCTCTGAACTGTCAATAGTGACAAGAACGGTTCTACAACATGAAAAAATGTCAAAAAATTGTAAAAGGAACACTTATATATATATATATATATATATATATATATATATATATATATATATATATATATATATATATATATATATATATATATATATAACCGCGGTAATAATTGGTGACAACTTTCACGTATAATACATTGTTTAAACGTCAACATAACCGATTGGTAAATACCGTTTTAGAATTGGTTCTTCGCCTAAAATTGAGGATAAATAAACCTTGGGTCACCTCAGAGTCGGTCTATATCAAAGTCGGACTATATAGGGTCGCGACATTGGCCATATTGCTTTGACGTGTGATGACGTCACATCTCCCAATTTTCGGCCATGTTGTTCAGTGCCGGAGATATACAGTTTATTGTATTATTAGAACAACAGTTTTTAATTATTATTAAGTTGTAAATTCTTTCACTTTAAATAAAAAATATTTGGAATTACATTTTCCAACAAATATCACTTTCAAAACAATGCAAAATGAAATGTGCAAATTCTAGACGTCACTAGATTGATTATCGGCCTTGATTTTACTATGGAGGGTAGAGAGGAGGAGTACCATCTGAATGTATTAAAAAGTGTCCGTCGAAAAGAGCCACTTAAGGTGGCGCCACAGTAGCCAAAGGAGATTTTTTAACCAATGAGCATGAATTATTAGATTGGGATACAAAATGAAGAAGGACAGATGGATACAAAATAAAAAAGGAAAGAAATACCAAAATCCCTCCACTGGCTACTGCGGCGTCACCCCAATTTGCGACATTCCGACGGCCACTTTTTCAACTTGTCCGCCATAAAAGATGGTTCTCCTCCCCTCCACTATCCATAGATTTTACTCAGTCTTGCCAACTTTTCTCCGTGGGGTGCCCTTCCTTGCGTCCCCGACGTCGAACCGTCTAAAAGTTGAGGATGTGTCGCAACCTATTCCCAGTATAAATATAAAAGGTGACGTTCCGTAAGTTAACCAAAGTAAAAAAATTTTTAACATAAACAATGTATCTATACGACATTTGCTGTATTCCTTTTATGCTCCAGAACCGCCCGGAACGACACCATAAGTATTACTTTTACAATTTTTTGACATTTTTTCATGTCGTTCTTAACACAATTGACAGTTCGGAGAACGGTTCAGAACGGTTCTACAAGGTAAAAGGAATACACTAAATATAACATAAAAAAGATCCAATACGCAATAACGAATCCACGGAAAAAGAAAAAAACATTGGTTAAAGTGTTTGCGTCTAGAGATAGCTCAAGGACATAAACTTTCTAATAAGGAGCGCTTAATTTTTGATATTTTTCCGAAAATATAGGTTATGTTTGTGACGTCAACTTTTTGTCATAATATTTTTTTATCTGACAAAATAAACCGATATTCGCATGAAATAAAATAAAACCACTTAAAGAAAACAGAAAAAATTAGTATCTTACCCTTATAACGATTTAAACGTAAATGCCCTTTAAAAAAATATTCAAGGGTCAGTGACCCCTGTTGACAGGTTTAAAATTATCTGTAACTGCACCACTAATAACTACTTCATTTAACTATAAATAGTAAAAACTAAACATATATATTTGTCCAGTGACTAAAAAGCAAAAAATAATAAAATTTGGGAAAAGATTACGTCACAAAATTTAGCGAACATAGGCTTAAATGGGATCGAGCGCTCCTTATTAGAAAGTTTATTTCCTTGGAGATAGCCGTTATTAGAAAGTTTATTTCCTTGGAGATAGCCGTGCGAACAGCGAAAGGTACCAGCAGTATTTTTTCTCTTCGCTCCGCGTACCGATTGGTTAAAGAAAAAAGGCAAATTTTTCTCCGACCAATAAGCACGTTCTCGGAATAAACCGAAGGTACCGAGATGTTTTGATCGGTAATTGCCGTTGACAGTTGAGACCGAAAGTCTAAAAACCCCGTTTCAAAACTTTACCAGAACCAGAAAAACCAAGTAATCCAATATTTTGGTTAACTTACGGAACGTGTCGCAGTTTGATCTGTAGTTTTGGTTGACAGTTAAAACCGAACTTTTGAGAAACCGCGTTTCATAATCTAACCGGATTTTAGAAATTGGTAGGTTTTGGAACGGGAACCATAAAAACCAAGAATTCTGGTTAACTTACGGAACATCACCTAAGCTAACCAAAAAACTAACCTTGGTCTATATAGGGTCGCGACATTCGGCCATATTGCTTTGACGTGTGATGACGTCATGGCCCGGATTCTTAACTTTTCGATAGGTGACGACTCGGTCGGTATCGAGTTCTCGATATTTCTTTCAAAACCTATCGGTCCTATTTTCTCATCTGTTTTTACGTAAATAATAAATGGGATAAAGACGTATTTAATAAGGATAGTGCCTAGTTATGAAACTCGGGAGATATCGACTCGGAATCGAGTTTCAAATAAGCTAAGAATCACCATTCGGTAGCGACTCGAAACGTTACGTCTCGAGACAGAGGTTAAGAATCCGCCTGCACCAATGATTTAAAGAATAATATGGATGAATGCAGCGAGAATCTGAATTAACCTTGCATGGGCTTCGCGCAGGGTGCTAGCGGTCATACGGAATTAGATTTTACATATGGATTTTACAGACTGCTAGAAAATAATCATCAGCTTATCAAAGGTTATCAGGTTGTTGGATTGGATAACAAATTTATACATTTTATTATAGGTTTATACCGGGTGTTTCTCACAGGTGGTTCCCTCCTATAACTTTTTTACCTGTTCAGATAGAAAAATAAAATTTTGTATTATTTATTATGTTATTATTTCACATAATTTTGGATGGATTGGTCTATCCAATTGCTTTCTATTATATCTGGTTTAACTAGAAATGACTGCTACTTGAAAATTTTAAATGGACCACCGGTATATTTTATCTTATTTTGATAGAATACTTATGACATTCTGAAAAAATGAGTTCTCACTTTTTTTTACTGCTGTCAAAAATTTGATTTTTTAAATTTCAACCTAGAGTGCCATGATCAAAACGGTTAATTTTAAGTCAAGTAGCCATGGAAAAATAAAATTAGTCGTCTTTGTTTTGACTTAGGGCAAAATCCTATTTATGATCATAACTTCTTTTTTTAATGGAATAAGCGTGTCTCGTTAGCATACCCTAAAAGAGCATTTATTTCAAAAAATAAATTCATGAGGTTGTCATAAATCGATATTACCATGTAGCACAATGATGGTCGGTTAAGAATAATTTCATTAAATGATTTTACAATAAAAATCTTTTCCGCCTATATGGTACCCAATAACTCAAAATAAAATGATCTTATATGATATTCCAACGAGCCCCCTCGTTCCATTTGAAATGAAAAAGAGTTATGACCATAAATAGGACTTTGCACACTTTGACTTTGCCCTGAAATGTCGTAAAATATACCGATGGTGCCATTAAAAATTTTAAAGTAGCAGTCACTTCCGGTTAAACCGGAAGTAATAAAAAACGAATAAATAGATCAATTAATCCAATTAGTATGTCAAATACCGATATTTTAAATTTCATATTTTTATCTTAAAAGGTAAAAAGTTATAGAGGGGAACCATCTGTAAGAAACACCCGGTATTCATATTCTTGAAAATATCTAAACTGTATAAACCGGGTTAAATATTGGATGCTGCTTTTTGTCATTTTATTAGGTATCGAGCTCATCGCCGATTTTAATTAAATTTATCTTACGACCGTGTTTTGAGGCCATAATTTTAAAATCCAATTCGGGTTTTTATTTACAAACACAATTTTTTAGTGAAGAGAACACTCTTTGACTTAACCTTAAAACTAAACAATATTATTTGTATTAATATCTTCCTTCGTTAAATGCGCCCCTGTAGGTATGTGATAAAAGTTATAACTAGTTTTAACTTTTTTAACTCAACTAGTCGAGCTAAAAAGCGGTATTCTTTTGAAAAAATATCAGTTTCGCTTTTATCAGTTCTATCACTTGCAAGTGATCATGATCATTTGATCACGTGACAGATGCCATTTCAAATATTAAGAAACATTCAAAATGAAGTTAGCCACCGAGGGTTCGAATAAATGGTATGGGTTTTACTTCTATCAGTGTGATCACTGATAATTTCTCAAAAAATACCACTACTATTTTCAAGGTCGTGAAGTTAGGTACATTTTATTAAAAGGATAATTCTTGTCGATGAGTCTTTGGACCACTCGTACGAACAAGTATAGAGAACAAGAAACCCTAATATGGAAAAATTTAATTTATTTGTTAATAATTAAAAGCATTTTTGAATTTTTGACATTTGTGACATAACTCAGTTAAACGCGTTTGGCATCAAAACTACAATTGGTGTATTCCTTTTATGCTCTAGAACCGCCCGAAACCGCTGTCAAAAATATCAAAAATACAATAGACTGCAATATGGGACTGCAATTAAAAGGAACACTTTTGGTGTCGTTCCAGGCGGTTCTAGACCCTACAAGGAATACATCATATACACTACACTACACTTTTCACTATGCCAAACACATCTATTACCATACAGCCATCCAATTTAAGGCCACCAAATATAGACTGAAGAAGAAGAAGACGTAAGTAGTAATAACCACATTTACGCATTGTTTACTTTGTGTCGAAATTTCACATAGCATATTTTTTTATTTAAAATACATACGGATACCTCTTCTCCTAGCTTATAATTTTCATTTTGAATTCCTTCGTCAAACAAACCAAAGTTATGTTATAAACTTTTTAAAAGAAACCTAGTTATCAAAAACAATGGCTTCAAGAAGAACAAGAATTAAAGGTATTGCTAATATTCCGCAAAGAAAAAAACAAATCAAGAAAATAGTGATTTTAACGTAAGTACTGCAAGTACTGACGATAAACCAATTCTTAGTAAAGTAAAAGAAGAGTTAACTTTACATTTACCAACTCATTTAAATGTAAATTCTGTGGTATCAAGTGGAAAATTGGATCTAAAGACAGTCTCAGAAGCACCTAAAGAGCTTATAAACACTAATAGTATTAAATTGGAAAAGCCACAAGACACACAAACTTTGAATCATTTAAAGGAACCTGGGTTGGCTAAAGAAGGTTCATTTAAAGAATACATTGGAAAAAGTGAAATTAATGAAAATGAAATACAGTTAGAGAGCCAGAAAGTTCAGGCTAATATTGTAAGAAGAAAATTTTTGAAGCCAGGAATCAATATAAATGCTGTTAAGAAAAGACAACCTACCAAAGAAACAACAGAGAGTCTACCATCTGTTGAAAATGTTGCTTCTACTCATGCAGGTACCAACAAAGACATTTTAAATCAAAATCAGGAAAAAGGAAGTGCATTAAAGCCTGACCAAAGTGAAGAAAAAAGTTTACATGAAAACGAAGAAAACCAAGGAAGTTTAAAATTCCTCCAAGATGAACTTTTAGATGGAAACCAGGACAAGAATAGAATAAAGCCTATACAAAAAGAAAAAGTTTTGGATAACAACCAAGAAAATAATCGTTGTTCAAATTCATCTGAAAAAGTTGTAGTGATAAGTGAAATAAGGATTCCCAAATATGAATATACTTTTAACAATAATAAAACTACCTCTAACCACACTGATCATATTTCAAATCAGAGGACTATTAGTTCTGAAGTTACATTAAATGAGACACACTTGTTTGTAAATGAAGTTATAACAGGAAACACTTCAACAGTAACTTTTTGTAAGTACCAGGGGTTTTTATTGTTATTTATATATGAAAGATAATTATTTACAAATCCAACGCATCGCCGAATATATGCTATGTTCCACATGAGTTAATTTATTTTGTTTATTTCAAATTAAAATAAATCATACATTGGAAGTACAAACAAAACACAAAATGAAATTAAACCAGTTAGTTGTCTTATACATAATGTGACCACACGTCCCAATATTTTGCCACTTTTTGGAAAATTTCTAAATTTCCTATTTGATAATGTACTGTTAAAATATATAACTATTTCACCTATTATGAAGATGACAACCCTTTTTTTGCTGTTCCAAATTTTTTTGGAACACAAAATTAAGTTACGCCTAAGTATAGGCCGGTGCCGAAGCCTTTAAAAAAGTAAAAAAGGAAAAAAATATAGTTGGATGAAACCTATTGAACAAGGTAGGAAACATGGCAAAATTTATATTCAAATTCAAAATATTCTTTATTGTCTCAAGAAAATAAATAGTTCTTGTTGACAAAGAGAAAAAAACTAATAATTAAAATATTTATAAGTAAAACACACAAAAACACATAATTCATAAACTTTTAAGAATCACACAAAAAAAATATTATAAATACATACAAAAAATATATATATACAAAAAATACACAAACATTTTAAAATTCAAAACTGTCAGAAAAATATTCACTTACATCATAATAAATCTTGCCTGTAACTGAATATTTTTTTAAATGGTATCTATATCGGGAGAAATTTTTGAAGAAGCAAGTAAGATTAGGTGTTTCAAATGACTGTCTGTTAACGTTGACTGGTATTTATCATTTTCAAAAAGTGCCAGTTTAGGACGAAAAGCGGAAATATGTGAAAATAATGTTGGAAAAATACAATTTTTGCCCTGAAGTTGTAAATTTAAATTATTTAAAGGTCCCATAATGTCTGTCAAAAAGGCAAGATCCCACAACCAATTTTCGTTTTTCAGAAGTGAGCACTCATTGGGGAGCTCATTGTTGTCCTCTAAAAACTTCAAAACACTCTCTAAGATCCCAAAACCTATTAAGAGCACTACCTTTAGAAAGCCAACGCACATCACAATGAAGAAGAAGTTCACCAATTTCTTCAGTTTCATCAGGAAGGAGTCTACGAAGATGTTTTCGATTTAACGCCCGCGCTCGAATTTTGTTAATACATTGTAATACTGGGTTAAAAACTGAAGAAAAGTCCAAATATTTGGCACAAAGACTTTCTTGATGTATGAAACTTGTAAATTTCTCTACCAATATTATTTTATTTATTTATTTACAGTAACAATACTTACAGAGTACACACTCCAAATAGTACAAAAAATTTACAATATAATACATTTATGTCTTAATACTCGCAATTAACATGTCTTTTAAAAGAATTAAAACTACTATACCCAAAAATATCAAAAGATGGAAAATTCTTTATGTAGTTATTCATGAGTCTATCAGAAAAACGCTGAAATCCATAATTAGTCCTATGTGGTTGAATGTAAAACAAATCTCTACATCTTGTAAACCTACTAGGTATTCTAAAACAAATCTTTGATAGCAGCTGGCTACAACATACTTGCCCATTTAACAGTTTATACAGAAAAAATGCCATAGCTTTGTGCCTTCTTTTTCAAGGGAATCAATCCCAGCTAACTGAATACGAATTGTGTATGGTAGTTCTTTATATGGAAATCTTAATTTATACAAAATCAGTTTTACGAATTTGTTCTGAACTTGTTCCAAACGATGAATATGACAATTGTACTTAGGACTCCAGATAATGCTGTTATACTCAAGAACACTACGAACCAAACTGTTATATAAACATTTTATAGCCCTAATATCATAAATATTAGAAGACATTCGACGAACAAAGCCAATCATTCTAGTGGCTCTAAGAACTATACTGTCAATATGCTTATTAAAACTAAGATCTTTACTAAATATTACACCCAAGTCCTTAAAGTCATCCACACAACCGAGAGCAACATTCGCAATACTGTATTTATATTCAACAGGAGATTTGCTTTTATGAAAACGCATCACTTTACATTTTGAAATGTTTATTTCCAGTAGGTTTTGATTACACCAGTCAACAAATTTCGCTAAATCCTGTTGAACAAGACCACAGTCTTCATATGAACTAACGCTGCTAAATAATTTTAGGTCATCCGCGTACATTAAACATTTACATTTATTAAAAATAGATGAAACACTATTAAAGAAAAGCAGAAATAAAATGGGACCTAAATGGGAGCCCTGTGGAACGCCCGATTTAACACTAATCTCACGCGATAACACATTTCCGATCTTTACAAACTGCTTTCGGTCACTAAGGTAAGATGCTATCCACTTCAGGTATGGACCACCAATTCCCATTGCTGTGAGCTTTTTAATAAGCAATTTATGACAAACTCGATCAAATGCCTTTGTAAGATCCGTATAAATTACATCTATCTGCTCCCCACTCTCAACACTATTGATCAAATAGTCATGAAAAACACCTAAATTTGTAGCCGTAGATCGATATTTAAAAAAACCATGTTGCTCTTCAGATATATGAGATTTAAACTTCTGGAAAAGATCATCTGTAACAAGTGACTCAAATACCCCTGCTACAATTGGCATTAGGGAAACTCCACGATAGTTCTTAATGTCGTTTTTAGGGCCTGATTTAAAAATGGGTACAAGCCATGATTTCTTCCAGTAGGATGGAAACTGACCTTGATTGAAGGATTCCTGGTAAATTAAACACAACGGGTCCGCTAACGACTGGCAACAATTTTTCAAAAGCAAAGATGGAATTCCATCAGCACCAGTACTCTTGCTGATATCCAGTGAAACAAGTTTGTTCTGAACCTGTTCATTTGAAAAAAGTAACTTAGAAAGAGTAACACATTCCGAATCTGACACTTCTAGTGGCCGCTGATCACTGGGATCTTTGTAGCAACTCTCAAAATGGCTGGCAAAGGCATCAGCAATTTCTGTCGGCGTTTGCTTTATCTCATTATTAAATTCCATATTTTTAGGAATGCCATGATCCTTCTTGAGACTGTTTACATATGACCAGAAATATTTCACATTTTGTGGAATCATATGCTCGGTATTTGATACATACAAAAGGAAGCTCAGTTCAATCATCTGCTTTGACTCCCTACGCAGATTAGCATAGTTTATATAATCCTGTCTTGTTTTGGAATTTTTGTATTTACGATGAGCCTTATTTTTCATTTTAATAATATTTTTAGTATCTTCCGTGTACCACTTCGGATATTTGTTTCGCCGATTCTTTTTTTTAGGGACGAACTGTTCAATGGCCTTAATCAAAAAGTCATAAAATACTTGAACCATGCAGTCAACATCCTTGCAATCCCGCAACAGCCCCCAATCAGTATTTAAAAAATATTCATTCATTTTTCGATAATCAGCCTTGTTAAAGTTATAGGCAGACTCATCTTCATTTTGAATGGTAGGTAACTCCATGACAGAAAAATGCACCTCCACTGGTACATGATGTTGAACTACATTACTAATAAGTTGTTGAGCTGGCTTTATCCAAATGTCCGAGAAGTCGCTGCAAAGGCAAGATCTAAGTATCGCCCATGCTCATTAGATATAGAGTTAATTTGCTGTAGTTCTTGATAAAATAAGCCCGTTATTAAAGCCTCTGCTGATGGTGATGTAAGCTCAGAAGGAATCAAAAAGCCGTTTTCGTTTGACCAGTCGACCATCGGCAAATTAAAATCCCCCATAATCAAACATTTTGCTTTTTTATATTTATTCCTGTGATTATCCAGGGTTTGAACAAAATTCTCGTACGCTTCGACCGCAGAATTAGGAGGAAAATAAACAGATCCAACCAGCAAAGTATCATTGCCCGACCTAACCAGTAGCCAGCAATCATCAAACGAGGGATTTTCAGAGCTGGGCAACATGGTAGAGTTGAAATTATCTTTAACTGCAATCAATGATCCACCGCCTCTAGTACAATTAAGTGCCGCATAATTTCGATCCTTTCTATAGACCACGTATCTGGAGTCAAATAATTCAGCATTGAAAAAACTATCATTAAGCCAAGTTTCCGTAAGTAAAATAAAGTCATAGTCAGCAGCTCTCACTGCAATTGACACATCTGCCGCCTTCGTTCGAAGACCTCCCACATTCTGATAGTATAAAGCAGTATTGGGAAAGTGGTCGGCTACGCAATCTTTGCTGACTTTGTGTTGCGAAGCGATAAAAAATTTCCTGAAGTGATAGGCACTTTAATGTAGTTATTTATTAAAAAACTATGAGTTCACTCTTGGACTGGTAATCTAGAAAACCGTTCCTGTTTGCATTCAAAAGTGGCACAAATGCTATTCCTTTGCCTTCAAAGTATGAGTGCATAGAATCGTTCTGAAGTCGAATAAAGTTATTCAGGATAGGTCTATTCAAAAAGTAACTGCAACCCACAATGATCAAATTAGTGTGAGAGGTAGCCAAAACCATCAGCCCACGTTCCTCATCAGTGATTGACTTACCAATCCTTGCCTCGAAGCTAGACGCAAAAAAATAACAAAATCATTCTTATCAAAACTCTTACATAGTAGTTCACAATTCTTGACAACATTTGCAAATGATATTGCGTTCCCAAACTGGCAGTTAACGTCAAACAAATTCTTGGTATATTTCTTAATCAGTATATTCGTTCCCTTAGCATTTCCTCCTCCAATTATAAGAATTTGTCGCTTTCGTTGAGTTGCTCTTTGTGACACAGGTTGTGATGAAGTATGTGCAACGCCAGTAGGTGATGCAGCCAAATGTTGTTGACTTTCCTGACTCTTAGCAAGAAACAATGACTGCTGCAGCGCTTTTAGTTCTTTTGAGTAGTTTTCATTCTCATTCTCCGCCTCCAGAGCAGTAATGGACGATAATAAATTTTTATTCAAGTTGGTTAACTCTTTTATTTCACGCTCTAAGCTATCCTTTGTTTCCTTCCATGAAACGGCCTTAGAGTTGAAATCTGCTTCTTTTTCTTTTAATAGTTTTATTTTGTTGGAAAGATCTAAATCTCTTTGGTCTAGAGTTTTCAACTTGGATGCAAGCTGTTCTTTATCGGACTCAGAAAATTCGTCTTCAAAATCTCGGCTATCTTTACACATTTGCAATCTATTAATACATTTATCCTTGTCAGCTATCAACAACTTTAACTTTTCTATTTCTTCAAGATAAGTATTTTCTAGATTTGTTATTTTAATATGTTGCTCTTGACACTCGGAAGAACAAAAAACTTTATAACCACCCAACTTTATTACTTCATTGTTACGATCCATACAACTTGGATGGAAGATAGAGTTACATAAGATGCAACAGTAGTTTTGAAAGTCTTTATTTTTACAGCACTTAAAAGATCGACTCATTTTCAACTTTTGTTGGAATAAAAATCAAAACTTTAATCTTCTTAGTAAAACATGTAGTCTATGGTCACCTTTAGTTGATTGGAATTTTTGACGTCAGCATACACATGGACAAAAAGTTTACTTACAGTAATGTTGGAGACAAATCAACTGCATTAAACGAGATAAAAGCACAATACACAAACTTCGAGCCTTTAGTAACCAGGTACCACAACTTTCAACAATTAATTAATTCAAAAAATACAATTTTCTCGCAAATAAACAATCGCAGTTTTAAAACGATGTTTACCATA